>JAJOZX010003931.1:322500-442645 GCA_023014485.1 Bathynomus jamesi | reverse complement strand
TTAAGGTTTAGAAGGTTTTATTTAAGTTAAGTTAGGGCTATATTGCCTTTAGGTTTTAATAGGGGCTATAACAGCCATTTAATTATTGAGTTAGGGCCGTTGTAGCCCGGTTCGAGTTTCGTCTAGGTACCTAGTTTTTTCTCTTACCTTAGTTATTTTCTTTAACTTACTTGCACCTAGTTCTGATCGGCCTCTATTTAGTTAAACATGGGTTTTGATTAATTGCAGTGGTTATTAATTAAGGATACGATTTAATTAAAGGTTGTTAGTAGTTTGAAGGTTGGCTCAGTTTCCCGGTTTGGGTAACCACGAGCATTTTAATTTTTTTGAGAAAAAAGGGCCCGCTTCATGCGCGTCAAAAATTTTCAAGACTGTGCAAAGCTCCATTTTCTTTGTCCCAGAAACTTTTTTTTTTCCTTCTTTTGGTTAATTAGGGAAACCCAACTTCACTAGTTGGTTAGAAACGAGGGTTTTTATTTTTATTTTATTTTGTTTATATTTTCTTTGGAAATATATGCAGTTATTTCTAACCACTTTTTTCAACATATATATAGGCACATCTTTCCTTTCAAATGTTCCGTGCGATGATTCCTCATTTCACGAAGGTCAAGCTTGTCGCCCCTCCTCTCGAGTTGGCCTGGTGAAGTAGCGAGTTGGTTTCTTGTACTCTCCACTTCATATAGCCAGGTACGCCCGGCTCATCGGAGATTGTTCTGAGTCAGGCGTCTAATTTTGTTTTGAAGATGTCCACCGCAACACCACTCGTGGTATAATATTCCATGGATTTTAGGTCTTCTCTTTTTCCGTATCGTAACAGCTGAAATTTCTCAGTATTGTTGTCTTCCGTACACTTGTAGATTCTGTTCATGTCGGTTTGTAGAGATCATATAATTATCTTCTGGGTTTCTTATTTTTCTACTGATCTTTGTATCATCGGCAAAGGATGTCACTGCACTGTCTCTGGTAACGTCCTCATCTATATCAGTTAGCATGATTATGAAGAGTAGTGGAGCTAATACTGTTCCTTGTGGTAATGAGCTGACGACCTTTGATTCTGATGAAGATATTCCTTGCACTGTAACGACTTGCCTCCGCTCACTAAGGAAATTATATATCCATTTCCCTACTTTTCCCATTTCAGTTTATGTATTATAATTCCATGGTCACACTTGTCGAACGCTTTGGCAAAGTCTGTGTATATTACATTATAGTTTTCATTACTTTTAAGTGCATTAATAATATTGTAGTGTTCCATTAGTTGTGATAGGCATGATCTGCCTGACCGAAACCCATGTTGGTTAGCATTGAATATTTTCTGAGTTTCCAAAAAGTCATAGATTTTCTGTCTAACTATTCTTTCAAATATTTTAGTGAGATGAGATGTAAACGACACTGGCCTATAGTTTTTGGCTCGGATCTATCTCCTCCTTTATATATTGGGACCATGTTCGCGCTCTTCAGGATGCCCGGTATTTCTCCCGTGTCTAGTGATCGTCTCCATATCCAATATAGGGGCTCAGCGATTGCATTCTTGCAGTTTTTGATCAGTGTGGTATTCCATTTATCCGGTCCTCCCGCTGAATGTGCTTTTAGTTTCCCTATAGCTTGTGTAATATCATTTGTCGTAAAGTCGAAGTTCGTTATACTTTCCCCTTGTAGTTCTTCTTCAAAGAACGCGTTTCTATCGCATATCAGTTTGTCAGTTTTTGAGATACTGAAAGATGATTCGTACTGAGCTCTTAATATTTCAGATACTCCTGTTAGATCATCAGATAAAGCACTGTTCTCGTTTTTCAGAGGTCCGATAGTCGCATGGTTTTCCGACTTCCTTTTTGCAAAATTATAGAAGTACTTTGAGTTAACCTTTATCGCTTCTATAGCGTCGTCTTCTTCTTTTTCTGTATGCTTCACAATTAGTTCCTGTATGACGTCACTCTTTTTCTCTTTCGGAACAGTGACCTCTTTTGTCTCTCGAACCTGCTTCTCTTTCCTCTTTGTTGTATTTTTGAGACATGCGTTTCCACAATTTCCAGCGTCTTCTCCTCTAAAGTCATTAGCATCTCTTCCGTTGTCTTGGACTCGAAAATGGTTTTCCAATCTATTCTTCCGTGCTGGATGCAACATCTTTCCAGTTTATAGCTTTGGAGTGAAAATTAAAAATTTCGAATTTGCTTCTTTCTGCTGTTCCATGTTCTTTCCTTTCCTGTTGCTTTTATATTGGTTGTTATGTCAATAACGTTGTGATCCGATATTAAAGTTGGGGCTATTTCTACATTATCAATTAGGTTGCTGTTGTTTGTAAATACCAAATCTAGGCAGTTGTTTTATGTTATTTTTTGTGTTAACATAAATTCATCAGCTAGAGCTAGTAGCATTTTTACCTGCTCCTGGTCTTCCCGTGTGTCCCTCTTGTCCTGGTGTATACATATATTTTTTCCCATCCTTTTATATTTCAGCAATGGGAAATTAAAATCACCACAGAGAAAAATACTTGGGGTTGGAGAGTGTAGATCTTTTACCCAGTGTCTTACCTCTGTAATGGAATCTGAAAAATTTGAGGTTGGCGTGTTTGGAGGTCTGTACATTACAATTAGTACCATATTAAATTTTTCAACCTTTGCTGAATTTTCAACCTTTGCTGCTACACATTCTACTTAGCTGTTTGAGGTACTTATAGTCATTTCTGCCATGTGCCTTTCGCGTGTGTAAATAGCACATCCTCCTTTACGTCTCACTGTTCTGTCGTCTCGGAGTATGTTATAGTTGTCAATTTGTATTTCTTTTTTGTCAACATAGAACTCACAGTTTTCACAGTTCGCCTGACAGTCCTATAGATGTGTTTCCGTGAGGCATGCAAAGTCTGCTCCGGTTTTTTGCATGAGTCCTTTCAGGTATAAAACTGTGTCCGGGGAATGATTTGATTTAAGGCCCTGAATGTTGGTTGGGATTATTTTCAATTTTTTCTCAATCCTTTTCGCATACAGGTGGTTCCGATTCGTTTTCCAATGGTGGTGCCGGTTTCGTTTTGCAGGCAGTAAGATGGTGGAACTTGCACTTCTTTTCAAATTTGCAGTATCCACTTGCGTAATGTGTGTTACATAATGCGGGATGTGCATAGATGTATTGCCCATCTCGATATCTGCAGTTCCCTTTTGCGTAGTATTTACATACGGTATTTTTTACGCTTTTACTTCTCGTTATCTTATTATTTTCAATGTTCTTAATTTTGGTATTATCATTATTTTTCTTTGGCTGTTTATTTCCTACGTTTTTAGTTATTATCTTTTTATCATTTTGCTCGTTGGACAGTTTTACTACCTCGCAACTTTTACTTATTTCTTTTCTTTCATGTATGTCTTCATTCCGTATTATACTGTTTATATTGTTATTCGTTATTATGTTGTTATTCGTTATTTCCTCCTCTCTCTCATCTACCCGAATTTTCATTGGGACATTTCCGGACTCTTGTTTCTCCATTATTTCATCCTTTTTTGAAACACTCAAGTTTGCTTTCTCCATTTCTTTAAATACCGCGAAGGAGTTTACAGTCTGTGTATCATACATGCGTCACACAAAAATTTGATTCTCACGATTTGTTTCGCGTTCGAGACAAGAGATATTTTCCTATCGTCCCAATTCATGCAGATAAAGTATATATATATTAGTGATGTAGCGGATGTCATTTTTTTCACATCCGCGGATGCGGATGCGGATGTCTACATTTTCGTTATTTTTAGGATATATTCCAGATTTGTTTGTGTTTAACGTATATAATAAGTTATTATATAGAGAGAGCTGTAGCTATAATGTAGTATAATTGATTAATTGTACAATAATTGCTGTACTTTTCCCTGAACATATAAAATAATAGCAAGCATCTAACTAATATAGAAATCAATTAGTGAATTCGTCTGCAAATAAATTCGTTATATTTTGTTGAGTTTCAGCCACAATTAGAAACCATAATTGTGTTACCCGACCTCTTTCCCCAACCTCCACCCTTATAGAAAGAGATCTTTAATTAGCTTGATAACTATTTATATTAAGTTTAAAGTTTTATTAGGCATATTTATAAATGAGTAATTAAAATAAAGTAAACTAAGATGTTCATCGTTTAATATTCAAACTTAATTATAGGAAGGTTATGCTTAAGGAACATTAATTTTTCTGCCTTTCTGCTGCCAGTCTGTTTCTCTTTTCATCATATATTAATCCAGCACTCACTGTTAAATAATCTCTCGCTTGGTACGCTTGTTGGAGGACGTGCTAAATGTTTCCTTGCAAGTTTACTCAAGTATGGATAGATATTCTGCGCATTTTTCCACCAACTAATAGGATTGTCACATGCAGCCAGGCGTTTTTCTTGGTGATAGCTCTCGATCATTTTTACTACATCTTTTGACATCGCGTAGGTCTCGTCATCGCTGCTTGACTCAAGAAACTGAGAGAGAGATTCTGTGATAGATTTGCTTGTTGAAGGTGTTGGTTCTGTCACTGAAACTTTTATTCTTTTGGTGGGTGGCGAAGCGACAGATTCAAGAGATTGAAGCTCTTCAACTGCTTTGCCAAGTGATGATTTAACTCGTTCTAATGTACTAGGTGAAAATAACTTAGCTTTGTAACGTGGATCTAAGTAGGTTGCAAGAGAGTAACTTCATACAAGAACAGCCTCTCGTCTTGTCGCTTGCATCACTTTTGCGCACAATGAACTAGTTCTATTATTATAGAAGAATTTGATAATTTCCGCTTATTAATGACGTTTTATCTCAACGGTCCACATCCGCACGACATCCGCAGTCCAAAGTGCGGATGCGGATGCGAGAAAATGTGCGGATGTTATGCGGATGCGGATGCGGATGTGACCTACATCACTAATATATATATATATATATATATGCAAACAATTCACAAACAGCACATGATCTTTTTAATAAGCATGGAACCACAGGGAAACGGAAAAATAAAACACAGTCCAAGCGCTTTCGTGATATATTCACATCTTCAGGGACAATGGAGATGATGTGAATATATCACGAAAGTGTTGGACTTCGTGTTTTATTTTTCCGTTTCCCTGTGGTTCTTTGCTTATATATATATATATATATATATATATATATATATATATATATACAGTGTGGCCCCGCCTCTAGGTCTGGCCTGGTGGAGGAGCGGTTACTTTCTTGCGCTCTCCACCGTACATAGCCAGGCACGCCCGGCTCATCTGGTACTGTCCTGAGCCAGGCATCCAGTCTTTTCTTGAAGACTTCAACTTTGACCCCCGTTACGTTTCTGAGGTCCTTAGGAAGCTGGTTGAAAAGTCTTGGCCCCCTGACAACCAAGCTATTTTCCTTCAGGGTTGAGGAGGTCCCTTGTCGGCCTTTAATTTGGGAACACTACACATTCTGCCTTTCCTATTTTCCAGTGTTGTTTGGATGGTAATTGGGTTTAGTTTTAGGTTTGGTACCAGTTTTTTCGATCATTTTCCATATGTAGATTATGATGTACCTCTCTCTTTTTCTTTCCAGTGAGTACAGATTTAGTTTACGTAGTCTTTCCCAGTAGTTGAGTTCTTTGCAGCCATCAATCTTGGCTGTGAAATGCCTTTGCGTTTCTTCTAGTTTATTAGTTTCTTCCTTTTTATATGGGGACGTCAAAACTGAGCAGTATTCAAGTTTTGGTATAATCAGTGTTTTAGCAGGGGAATCATTACTGTCCTGTCCCTTCTCTTGAACGTTCTTAGAACCTGTCCGGCGACTCTTTTTGCTTTATTTATCGCTATCTGATTTTGTGTTTCGAATTTCGCATCATCTGTCATTATTATCCCGAGATCAATCGCTTTCATGCTTCTCTGAATTTCCTGTCTATCTGGAGCATAATATGCAGTCTGTTTAAGTTCTTCTTTTCTACCATATCTCAAGAGCTGAAATTTCTCGGCGTTGAATGACATGTTGTTGTCTTCTGACCATTTGTATATTTTGTTCGTGTCCCTCTGCAAGGCCTCCACGTCATGTACATCGCTGATTTTTCTGCTGATCTTTGTATCGTCTGCAAAGGATGTTACTATACTATTGCTGTTTACTCCGCTGTCTATGTCTGTTAGCATGATAATGAACAGGAGTGGGGCCAGTACTGTCCCTTGTGGTACTGAGCTGCGTACTTCCGATTCTGATGATGATATACCTTGAATTCTGACGACCTGCAGACGATCACTAAGGAAGTTGTAGATCCATTTTCCCACTTTGCCTGTTATTCCCATGTCTTTAATTTTATGTCCTATTATACCATGGTCACATTTATCGAAAGCTTTAGCAAAATCTGTGTATATAACATCGTAGTTGTCATTGCCTTCCAATGCATCTAGGATATTGTTGTAGTGCTCTATTAGTTGTGATAGGCATGATCTACCTGATCGGAATCCATGCTGATTTTCGTTGAATCTTTCCCGTGTCTCCAGGAAATCATAAATTTTCTGTCTAACTATCTTTCAAATACTTTGGTGAGGTGGGACGTCAATGACACTGGTCTATAGTTCTTTGCTTGAGATCTGTCCCCTCCTTTATATATAGGGACAATGTTTTGCTCTTTTCAAGATGCTCGGTATTTCCCCAGTGTCTAGGGATCTTCTCCATATCCAGTATAAAGGTGTAGCTATTTCATTTTTACAGTTTTTAATCAATAATGCGTTCCAATTGTCCGGACCTGCAGCAGAATGTAGTTTTCATTTGTTCTATAGCTCTCGCTACAGCTTCTGGTGTAAACTCAAAGTCTGTTATATACTCTCCTTGCAATTCCTCTTCAAAGAATGCATTTATGTCAGGTATATATATTATATATATATATATATGTGGTTCCCAAACTTTTTGAGTCATTACCCCATTTTCCCATGGATTCCTTCATAATGACCCCCACCCTACCTGTACCCCACGTAAAGCCAGTCCCAGTGTTGCCATGTCATTTATTTATGCACTTTCTGTACTTTAGACTACTTGTAGAGTACCAAATTACCCCACTGAAAAAGCCAAATTACCCCAATGGGGTAATTTACCTATAGTTTGGAAACCACCGCTTTAGATCTACAGTTTAACGTGGAATTAGCACCATGCCCACCACCACGGGCGGTTAGAAATTACAAAGTCTTCGCCCGGACTCAATCTCACGACCTTCTGATCAGCAACCCCCAGCGCCTTAACCACTAGCCTACCCAGAGTACCCATTTATCAACCAACCAATTTTTTTATTGCTCGGAAGGATGAACAGCTGGGTTTTGCCGCGCGCCGCCGCCTGCCATCACCGGGTTTCGAACCCGGGGCCGGTGGATTCGTAATCAGCAATGCTAACCATTACAGCCAGGGGTTCTTAACCTTTTTTCTTAAGTGAGCAAATTTTTGGCACTTAATTACAGAGTGAGCAACATATATAAAAAAAAGCCTTTAACTTAAACTTAAAGTTTAAATTAAATAAATATTTAACTATTTAAATATTTCTTTAAACGCACGCAAACTTCATAATGCTTCATTAAAATTTTTAGGTATATTGAAAAACATCAATAAGTTCTAATTCCGCAGCTGCTATTTCCTCTTGTTTGAAAATTTGTGTCGGATCATCAATCTCGAAATTTATGTAGTTTGTCAATAATTGAAAGTTTGGTAGATGCTCTTTTAAGTGTTTGAACCTTTCTTCGAACTCGTCACTAATGTTTTCGAGTGCTTTTACTACGAGTGATGGACAGTTGCTAGCAGTTTCAGCCAAACATTTTTTAAGTTCAGGAAAATGATTAAGATTCTCCTTAGAAACTTGGCTCTGAAAAAGTTTTTTTTTTTTTTAAATCCCATAATTTCCTCATATAAGGCAACAACAAAATTATTTTTTTCTTGCAACCTCAAATTTAAGTCGTTTAAATGGCTGAAAATGTCGACCATGAATGAAAATTGTTATCTTGAAGTCAGCAGTAAAAATTTCAGGAAAAATATTATCCTTTTTGCTTTGCATTAGAAAAGCAGGCTTTGTTCGTGAGCAACATTTGCCCATTTGAAGAGCAACATGTTGCTCGCGAGCGACAGGTTAAGAACCCCTGCATTAAACCATGTAAATTTGTACTCCATTATTTTCCTTTTAGATGGGGGTGGGATGGGGTGAGGAGTGGGGGGGGGGAATCGTTTCTTGAATGTGTTCCGTGAGTAAAAAATGTTTGTATATCAAAAGCTTCCAATTACATGTTTACTCTCAAATTAAATTATTATTTCTTTTTAACATTTTTCATGTTAATATTGTTAACGATATAAACTAAATTCATATTATCTACTCATATATATATATATATATATATAATATATATATATATATATATATATATATATATATGTGTGTGTGTGTGTGTGTGTATTAATGACTTTATATAAATGTTATACATATAAATTCCGATGATCAAAACATAGATCAAATAAAAATTAGGAGAAATTAAACTTTAAGCATTAATCGAATTATTTCTTATTTATATTAATATCATACGGAAATAAATGCGATATTAATTCATTCCTTTAAACAATACACAGTTTTGTAAACGGAATTCGTTTTTAATTTTAAAATATTCTTCGTTCTCGGTCCAGTTTGTGTAGAACAAGCCTGAGGTGATACGAGTGCATTTGTGATTGAAACGAGTGTACTCGCATTGCCTCACGGATGAAATACAAACTTTCAGAGCATCTTTCTCCTGATGAATCGTGCATCCGGACTAATGAAGACGGAAGTTTCTGCAATGCAAACTAACAATACGGAAAAGGAATTGATTACGAATGTAATCGTTCGCTGAAATGTAACATTAACTCGAGGCATTGCTAACCCACTGATGATGAACCACGTACGGAAGCCTCATAAGTACATTGACCTTCTCTATACTTAGCAATGATACTGCGAGCTACTCGTACCCTAAATGGTTGTATGAGTTGAGTGGTGTTTCGTGAAACAGTGAAACACCTTTTCTATTTATCTACGACTTAATCTATAAACAGTCTGCGCACTGAGGGTTGGTCAAGAAGTGCCCTATATCACCATACTTTAATATAGTTTAATAATATTAGACTATAATATCACCTATTCCTTAAATAAGATGTATTCTCATGTAATTTAAGGTATAAACGCCACTGCATTCTAATTTGTCCATATGGAATAATTCATTAAAGTATCTGTTCGCTATTACAATGATAATTAGGTCCCATTGAGTGAACTGGAATCTATAGTCACCTGCGTTAACTTATGAAAAGGTAGTCCTACTTTTTAATGTAAGGAGATATGATAGAATGTAATAGAATAATATAAGAATGTAATTTTAAAAGCAATTTTATTTTACATTTCAATTACATTAAAACTAATTAAATTACATTTACAAAATAATTAAAATTATTAATTAATTAATTACTCAAAAAGGTAATGAATTACTGGTATTTCAGTTACTTTACAACTTATATATACACACACACACACACACAGCTTTGGTTAGCTTCCGCCCGAATTGTTCATTCTGGCGAAAGTCAAACTTTTCACTCCACCTTAGATCTACAGTTTAATGTGGAATCCGAGCCACGCCCCACCAGCAGCCCAGCGTCTTAACCACTAGGCCACCCAGGGTACCCATTTATCTACCAACCACTTTATTTGTGGAAGGATGAACATATGAAAATAAAAACCCACTCTAATAGACAGAGTTTATTTCCACAACAGTTTCGACGCCCACTGGCATACTCCTCGGGTGGATACAGAAAAACGAATGAACCAAAACAAGAGGGAAAAACAGTCCAGGGACCGACCGTTAAGAAATTCGCACCTAGGTTAGATCCCATTCTCCCGACACCGGAAGGGCATTTTCATTAGTACATTCGCGCAAATTTAAAACTATCTTCCTGTTCTAAACATACAGATTCTATTATTTTTTTTTTTTTTACATAATTATTACATTTTTTATTAAATCTATTACATTTAATATTGCATAATTATTTATTACAGAAATTATACATTTATTATTATTATAAATAATTATGCAATATTAAATGTAATAGATTTAATAATAAATGTAATAATTATGTAAAAAAAAAAATAAAAAAATAGAATCTGTATGTTTAGAACAGGAAGATAGTTCTAAATTTGTGCGAATGTATTTAATGAAAATGCCCTTCCGGTGTCGGGAGAATGGGATCTAACCTAGGTGCGAATTTCTTAATGGTCGGTCCCTGGACTGTATCCACCCGAGGAGGATGCCAGTGGGCGTCGAAACTGTTGTGGAAATAAACTCTGTCTATTAGAGTGGGTTTTTTTTTCATATTTTGACCTTCACGCAGAAAAAAGTGGTTTTTTGCATTTATGAAGGATGAACAGTTGGGTTTTGCTGCGCGCCGGACGTCACCGGGTCTCGATGGATTCGTAGTCAGCGACGCTAACCACCACACCACCGAGTGCATATATATATATATATATATATATATGTGTATATATATATATATATATGCTCCTATCCGAATTGTTCATTGTGTGTGACGTAGGTCAAACTTGTTCCACCTTGGAGCTACGGCTTAACGTGGAATCCGAACCATGACTGGTCAGATTTCACAAAGTCCTTGCTCGGACTCGATCTCACGACCTTCGTCAGCAGCCCACCGTCTTAACCACTAGGCTACCCATGTATTAAGTTTTGGAGACCAGTGGTTTTTTGATAAAGTCGAAATTTGTTAAAAAGATCTTGATTGGTTGAAATTGGTCACGTGGGAAATATCTAACCAGTCTAAAAGACCACCTAGTCCTTGGCTAATGTAATCTGGTCTCCGTGAAATTTGATATTAGCCAAACTTTAAAGTGGAATACATTATACTCAGATAAAAAGATAAACGATGAAAGATTAATAGAGAAACGCCTTTTTTTAGAAATTTCTTGTTAAAAACTAAACACTGGTTTTTGGCAATCATTAATTGGGAGTTGTTGTTGCCAGCAAGCGCCAGACAAATAAATTTAAAATTTTTATCTGCAAATGAAAGAGTTAAATAAGCCATGGGACTTCATATCTTTCTTTGGAGTCGCTATGAGTCATCTTCAACCCTCCGACCCTCAGCTGTCGCCCTCGCCCGCGGTGGACAAGTGAACATTTCCGTGAGATTCACTATTTCCGTTATATATATATATATATATATATAGAGAGAGAGAGAGAGAGAAGAGGATTGACAAAAGTAAAAAGACACGATGATTGTCCTCAAAAACAAATGGCAAAGCTGATAAATGTAATGCCAGAAAATAGTGTCAGTTTTATATAATTTGAAGGGGAAAGTAACGATTCTAAATATATTCATTCAATAAATCTGTTATGACTTATTAGCCTTCATTATTAAATAAAAAAATTATAGAAAAACAAAAGGTGTCTATTTACTTTTGTCAACCCCCTTTATATATATATATATATGAATAGAAACGACATAAGTATTAAGGAACGTTTCTGCACACGTTTCCTCCTCGTGTGCAGAAACGTTCCTTAATACTTATGTCGTTTCTATTCATTTATATACTGCGCGGTCATTGCAGTTATATGCATATATATATATATATATATATATATTAAAAGCAATTCCAAGTTCTTTCGTGTACTGAACAGCACCTTCCCTGACGAAGTGTACTGTTCAGTACACGAAAGAACTTGGAATCGCTTTTAAATTTTGTTTGTGGGTTTGCATCATTTTATGTATTTCACGTATTGTGGAATGTATATATATATATTTTTAGTTGCTTAACCGCCGATTCGTACCTAGAGTGGTACATATCTCGGCGAAACAGAAGGTGGGTAGTGTCGCTGGGATGGGAGTATGAGATTGAGGGGATGAGAAGGTTCAGTTATTGAATATGTGGGAGGGTGGTGGGTATGAGTTTAGATGCGGTGAAGTAGTTGAGAGTGGGTGAGGTATGAGAAAATTGCTTCCGCTGAGAAGTGGGGGCCTTGGGCGAGTATGGACTGGAGACGTTCGGACGTGGGGATGCGGGACAGGTAGGGGAAACAGCTGTGGTGGGGGGGGGGGGGTCGGACAGATTCGGTCATTCGATCAGGAGGTGGACGACGACGGTGATGGGGGTATGGCAGGTGGGGCAGAGCGGGGCTGGCAATTTAGCCATAAGGTGACCGAGTGTGCGTCGTGTGTGCCCTAGGCGGAGACGGGGTAGAACCACTTCTTTATGACGGGACGTATGGAATGAGGAAGCCCAATATCCAAGGTGTGGTTTTATCCGCTGGAGCTTATTTATAACCTGGTCCCAATCCCGTTGCCAGATGGAACGGAAGTGGGAGCGGAGAATCATGAAAAAATCCGTGAAAGGAAGGGGCCGGGTGGAGACTGGCAACGAGCAAGCGGACTTCGCCGTATGGTCCGCCTCCTCATTACCCCGGATACCAACATGTGCTGGGACCCACAGAACGTGACCGTCTTGTGCTGGGATGCCGTTAGGGAGTGGAAGGCTTGTTGGATGGTGCAGACAAGTGGGTGAGGGGGGGGGGGGTAAATTTTTTCAGGGAGAGCACTGCGCTTTGGGAATCTGAGTAGGTGACATAGGAGTTGGCGGAGTGGGTGCTTATAATGTCGAAAAGTCCTGCTGAAAAGACAGAGGCCTCACGGGGAAGGGGAACGGCTCTAGAGAGCGGCTGGGCCACGATCACCACTGAGGCTTGGAGGCTGGAAGCTGGGGAGGATGGGAAGGCACCGGTGGAGAGGCGGAGGCCCTTGTTAAGTACCGGGCCCAAGATTCGGAGGGAATCGCTGGAGGTAGACCCGTATACAACACTCCCATAGTCCAGCTTTGACTGATCACGGAGGTGTAAAGACGGAGGAGCGAGCGTCGGTCAGCGCCCCACGTGGTGTGGGAAAGGTGGTCTAGGAGAGCGAGGGGACGCTGGAGCGTGTGTTTCAGGTGCCTGAGGCGGGGAACCCAGTTGATCCGTCGGTCGAAGGTCATGCCCAGAAACCGCGCGGTGGGCACCACTTCGAGGGGCTCACCGTATAGCGTGACCGAGAGGGAAGGTATGGCTGTGGGTCTTCTTCTGCTGAAGACCATACTTTTGGTTTTAGAGGTGGATAGGCGGAAACCAACCGATGTCAGATATATATATATATATATATATATATATATATATATATATATATATATATATGTGTGTGTGTGTGTGTGTGTGTGTGTGTGTGGTTAATAGTAAGTTTCGGAGCCACCAGATTTTGGTCACTCCCGTTTCACCCATCGGACCAATCAGGGTGAGTCGCGTTCGGGTTACGTTATACTAGGCTAGGTGATTGTTTTAGGCTCATTAGTTATTTTCCCACGTGACCAACTTTTGGCCAATCAGGAATCCAAAATGTAGGTGGTCCCGAAACTATATATATACACACACACACACGAGTATATAGTTTGCTTGTACCTTGTGGAGAATGGACGTGTTGTGCCTCTCTCTGTTAACACCCAAAATAGGAAGGGAATAAACTACTCGGCGGTTTATACTGTTTATACCCGAAAGTGTATAAAGTATCACTGAATCCATGCATATAAATTATTGAGTGAAATTCAGTAAAATTAAGAAAGTGCAATACAGCTTACATAAATTATCACCAGTTTAACGTATATACAGTATTTAAACCGTAATACGGTTGGCATTCGAGAAATTTTGAAACAAGGCAGGAAAAAGGTCATAAAACGTAAAGGTCAGAAAAACCCTCGTGACCATCGAAGGGAAAGAAAAGAGAAAGAAAGGAAAAAATAAATAATTTGTACGTGTATTTCTTTTTACGTTAATTAATGAATAGCATGACCATGAGTCCAAATTCTCACTTAATCCGCACTTTGCATAATCTGGGAACAACTAAAAATGCAGCAGTAAGATGCGATTTCTGTCAAAAAATGCACGACTTTATCTGCATGAATTAGAATGATAGGAAAATATCTCTTGTCTCGAACGCGAAAAAGATCGTGGGAATCAAATTTCTGTATGACGCATGTATGATACACAGACTGTAAACTCCTTCGCGGTATTTAAAGAAATGGAGAAAGCAAACTCGAGTGTTACAAAAAAGGGGTGAAATAATGAAGAAACAAGAGTCCGGAAATTCCCCACTGAAAATTCGGGTGATGCGAGAGAGGAGGAAATAACAAATAACAATATAATAAAGAATAACAACATAATAACGGATAACAATATAAACACTATAATACGGAATGAAGACATACATGAAAGAAAAGAGATAAGTAAAAGTTGCGAGGTAGTAAAACTGTCCAATGGAAAAAAAATGATAAAAAGATAACTAAAAACGTAGGAAATAAACAGCCAAAGAAAAATAATGATAATACCAAAATTAAAAACATTGAAAATAATAAGATAACAAGAAGTAAAAGCGTAAAAAAATACCGTATGTAAATACTACGCAAAAGGGAACTGCAGATATCGAGATGGGCAATACATCTATGCACATCCACATTATGTAACACACATTACACAAGTGGATATCGCAAATTTGAAAAGAAGTGCAAGTTCCACCATCTTACTGTCTGCAACACCTATGCAAGATATGGGAGGTGCAAATACGGACAAAAATGTCGTTACCACCACCCTCAAAAGAACGCAACGGTGAACAGGAAAAACGAGCATCAAAGAAGCCAAGAAGGGTACCAATTTTTTAGACGTAGCCAACATATTTCAGCTGCTAAATATTATCCAGCAAATACAAAGTCAGCTGACAAATATAGGAATCCGAGAGCCGAACAGAAGGCACGCACAAACACACTTCATGCGTTATCGGGATAAAGATAAAACGAAGCAAATTCTCGGAGGACCACAAGCCAACGAAACCGGCACCGCCATTGGAAAACGAATCGGAACCACCTGTATGCGAAAAGGATTGAGAAAAAATAAAAATAATCCTAGCCAACATTCAGGGCCTTAAATCAAATCATTCCCCGGAAAAAGTTTTATACCTGAAAGGACTCGTGCAAAAAACCGGAGCAGACTTTGCATGTCTCACGGAAACACATCTAAAGGACTGCCAGGCAAACTGTGAAAACTGTGAGTTCTCTGTTGACAAAAAAGAAATACAAATTGACAACTATAACATACTCCGAGCCGACAGAACAGTGAGGCGTAAAAGAGGATGTGCTATTTACACACGCGAAAGGCACATGACAGAAATTACTATAAGTACTTCAAACAGCTACGTAGAATGTGTAGCAGCAAAGGTTGGGAAATTAAATATGGCACTAATTGTAATGTACAGACCCCCAAACACGCCGACCTCAAATTTTTCAGATTCCATTACAGAGGTAAGACACTGGGTAAAAGATCTACACTCTCCCCAACCCCAAGTATTTTTCTCTGTGGTGATTTTAATTTCCCATTGATGAAATATAAAAGGATGGGAAAAAATAATGTATACACAAGGGGGACACACGGGGAGACCAGGAGCTGGTAAAAATGCTACTAGCTCTAGCTGATGAATTTATGTTAACACAAAAAATAACATAAAACACAAGAAAAAACAACTGCCTAGATTCGGTATTCACAAACAACAGCAACCTAATTGATAATGTAGAAATAGCCCCAACTATAATATCGGATCACAGCATTATTGAAATAACAACCAATATAAAAGCAACAGGAAAGGAAAGAACATGGAACAGCAAAAAGAAGCAAATTCGAAATTTTTAATTTTCACTCCAAAGCTATAAACTGGAAAGATGTTGCATCCAGCATGGAAGAATAGACTGGAAAACCATTTTTGAGGCCAAGACAACGGAAGAGATGCTATTGATTTTAGAGGAGAAGACGCTGGAAATTGTGGAAAGACATGTCTCAAAAATACAATAAAGAGGAAAGAGAAGCAGGTTCGAGAGACAAAAGAGGTCACTGTTCCGAAAGAGAAAAAGAGTGACTGTAAAATTAAGTAACTGTAAAGCGAACATCAGAAAAATATTAAATGATAAACTGCAGAGTATCGATGACGTCATACAGGAACTAATTGAGAAGCATACAGAAAAAGAAGACGACGCTATAGAAGCTATAAAGGTTAACTCAAAGTACGTCTACAATTTTGCAAAATGGAATTCGAAAAACTATGCGACTATTGGACCTCTGAAAAACGAGAACAGTGCTTTATCTGATGATCTAACAGAAGTATCTGAAATATTAAGAGCTCAGTACGAATCGTCTTTCAGTATCCCAAAAACTGACAAACTGATATGCGATAGAAACGCGTTCTTTGAAGAAGAACTACAAGGGGAAAGTATAACGGACTTCGACTTTACGACAGATGATATTACACAAGCTATAGGGAAACTAAAAGCACACTCGGCGGCAGGACCGGATAAATAGAATACCACACTGATCAAAAACTGCAAGAATGCAATCGCTGAGCCCCTATATTGGATATGGAGACGATCACTAGACACGGGAGAAATACTAGGCATCCTGAAGAGCGCGAACATGGTCCCAATATACGAGGGTAATTCAATAAGTATCCGCACTTTTTATTTTCACAATTTTATTTTCACATCTGATACATTATAAACCCATCACTTCTCAACATAGTCTCCCCGTTTCTCAATACACTTAGTCTAGCGATCTACAAGCTTTCTAATGTCATCACAAAAGAATGTTTTTGGCTCTGTGCATAGCCAGTCATGCACCGCCTCCTTCAGGTCATCATCGCCTTGGAATCGCTGACCTCTCAAAGCGTCTTTTAGTGGTCCAAACAGGTAAAAATCCGAAGGTGCCAGGTTTGGACTGTAGGCTGGATGGTCGAGAACTTCAAATTCAAGTTCTTGAAGGCATTTTCTAGTCTGTGCAGCGGGATGAGGGCGCGCATTGTCGTGTAACAGAATAACACCTTCCGACAATCTCCCTCTCCGTTTTATACGAGTTGCTTGCTGTAACTCGTTCCGAAGCATGTCAGAATACGATGCACTTGTTACTGTAGTTCCATGCTCTAGATCAGGGGTTCCCAAATTGTGTTCCGCGGAACACTTCTCACGGTATACAAGTGTTCCGCGGAACACCAATTTGGGAACCCCTGCTCTAGATAATGTTCAAGGATAGGGCCTCGTGTATCCCAAAACAGTGTTAGCATAACTTTACCTGCTGACGGCTGCGCTTTGAACTTCCTTGCAACGGGAGATGTTGGATGCTTCCATTGCATGCTCTGTCGTTTGCTTTCTGGTTCAGAGTGATGGATCCAGGTTTCATCTCCAGTGATAATGCGCTTCAAAAAGTTTTCACCTTCATTCACCTTCGGATTTTTACCTGTTTGGACCACTGAAAGACGCTTTGAGAGGTCAGCGATTCCAAGGCGATGATGATCTGAAGGAGCCGGTGCATGACTGGCTACGCATACAGCCAAAAACATTCTTTTGTGATGGCATTAGGAAGCTTGTAGATCGCTGGACTAAGTGTATTGAGAAACAGGGAGACTATGTTGAGAAGTGATGTGTTTATAATCTATCAGATGTGAAAATAAAATTGTAAAAATAAAGAGTGCGGATACTTATTGAATTACCCTCGTATGGAGGAGATAGATCCGAGGCGAAAAACTATAGGCCAGTGTCGCTTACATCTCATCTCACTAAAATATTTGAAAGAATAGTTAGACAGAAAATCTATGACTTTTTGGAAACTCAGAAAATATTCAATGCTAACCAACATGGGTTTCGGTCAGGCAGAGTATGCCTATCACAACTAGTGGAACACTACAACATTATTGATGCACTTGAAAGTAATGAAAACTATAATGTAATATACACAGATTTTGCCAAAGCGTTCGACAAGTGTGACCATGGAATTATAATACATAAACTGACTGAAATATATGGGAATAACAGGAAAAGAAGGGAAATGGATATATAATTTCCTTAGTGAGCGGAGGCAAGTCGTTACAGTGCAAGGAATATCTTCATCAGAATCAGAGGTCCTCAGCTCATTACCACAAGGAACAGTATTAGCTCTACTACTCTTCATAATCATGTAACTGACATAGATGAGGACGTTACCAGAGACAGCACAGTACCATCCTTTGCCAATGATACAAAGATCAGTAGAAAAATAAGAAACCCAGAAGATATATGTATATATGATCTCTACAAACCGACATGAAAAGAATCTACAAGTGGACGGAAGACAACAATATGAAGTTTAACACTGAGAAATTTCAGCTGTTACGGTACGGAAAAAGAGAAGACCTAAAATCCATGGAATATTATACCCCAAATGGACAGGAAATTCAGAGAAATTCTAAAGCAAAAGATTTAGGGGTTGTAATGAGTGATGATGCGAAATTCGAAACACAAAATAAGATAGCAGTAAACAGAGCAAAGAGAATAACTGGGCAGATACTGAGAACCTTTAAACGAAGGGATAGGAATATAATGATTACTGAAAACACTGATCATACCCAAATTAGAATACTGCTCGTTCCTAACATGCCCGTATAAAAAATGACATTAGACAGCTAGGAGGGATTCAGAGAAGCTTCACAGCCAAGATCAAGGGGTGCAAAGAACTAAATTACTGGGAAAGGTTACGCGAATTAAACCTATATTCACTGGAAAGGAGAAGAGAGAGACACCATTATTTACACTTGGAAAATAATGGAGAAACTAGTCCCTAATCTTACTCTGAGCCCTGTAACTCCCCAAACAACGGTGGAAAGTAGAAAAAGAAGACTGTGTCGTGTTCCCAAATTAAAGGTGAGACAGGGAACATCCTTAAATCTGGAAGAAAATAGTTTTGTTGTAAGAGGACCAAAACTGTTTAATCAGCTGCCCAAAGACATAAGGAACACGAGTGGTGTTGCGGTGGACGTCTTCAAAAGAAGATTAGACGCCTGACTCAGAACACTCCCCGATGAGCCGGGCGTACCTGGGTATGTGAGGTGGAGAGTACAAGAAACCAACTCACTACTTCACCAAGCCAACTCGAGAGGAGGGGCGACAAGCTTGACCTTCGTGAAATGAGGACTCATCATACGGAACCTTCGTGGTTTTATTCCCCTCAGACGGAACCTCCCCGAGACGGAAATTTCCAATAAACTGAAAATTAATTTCGATCTCAGAAATTTTGGGAGGAAACATTTCTGACGAAATTCATAATTAATAATAATTCACTGGTCAACAAAGTTTTTGTCACAGAGATATTTTACTTGAACTATGTGTAATTTTTTACGTTGATTACGAAAATGAAAACAGAATTTTTCTATCACCCGCAGTTTTAGAGTGACACACGAATTTACATTACTTAGGATTTGAGTGAGAATAGGAAGGGGGCGGGTTCTGCCCCTTCCTCTTCCTGCTTATAAGTTGCTACACGTCACTGTTGACTTTCATTTGTCAGTTACTCATTTGATTTCACTCAGTGAACATCGTGCATTTTATTCGTGATTTTCCTTAATCATTTTTTGTGTCAGTGCGTTCGATTGTTTCATGACAGAATGCCACGCAAGTGTGTCAACCATCCAAACTGTTTCTGTTATGTGTGCAGAGAGTTAACACTTAAATTTCAAAGGCGAAATTTCACCCCTCGTCAAAAAAGCATACGAACTTTATTTTGGTTGCAAGGTAGGGGATCAGAACAAAACGTGGGCACCTCATATATGCTGTATTACGTGTTTAAGACTTCTGACAGGCTGGCTAAATGGGTCTCGTCAAATGCCGTTTGCTGTTCCGATGATATGGAGAGAGCCGAAAGACCATTTAACGGATTGTTATTTCTGCTTAACACAATATACTAGGCATTACTGCGAATCTAAACACATGGTGCAATACCCAAATTTACCATCAGCCATAAGGCCTGTTTTGCATAATAAACATTTGCCAGTACCAAGGCCACCGGAAACGTGGAGTTTAGATGATGAAAATTAAATTGATGTACAACGGTAATGAGTAATGACGAAGCTCAACATGGTTTACTGACGGGCGATGTTGATCCAATGTTTGAACCATCTTGTTCATCGACAGAACCTCACTAATATCTCAAGCAGACCTGAGCGAGCTTGTCTGTGATCTGAAATTGTCAAAAGATCAATCCGAACTTTCGGCTTCCAGGTTGAAAGGTTGGAATCTTCAAGAAAAAGGCACTAAGATATCTTTTTACCGCAAGCATCAAAGAAACTTTCTACCCTCTCATGAAAACCCTTGGCCAACAAACATGATCCAAACGAATGGCGCCTATTTATTGATTCCTCGAAGCTGAGTTTAAAAACTGTATTACTCCATAATGGAAATAAATATCCTTCAGTTCCATTAGCACATGTCGTACATATGAAGGAATCATACGACAATATGCACATGCGTGTGAAACATATCCAATATGATAAATACTCTTGGCATATCTGTGGAGACTTGAAAGTGATTGCACTTCTTCTTGGTTTACAACTGGGTTATAAGAAATTCTGTTGTTTCCTCTGTGAATGGGACAGCAGCGCACGGGAAAGCCATTACTCAAAGAAACAATGGCCACTTCGAAAGCGTTGACTCCAGGGCATAAAAATCTCAGCAGTTCACCTCTTCTTAATCCAAAAAAGTTATTTGCCACCACTACATATTAAACTTGGTTTAATGGAAAATTTTGTTAAGGCTATGGATCAAAATGGCAGGGGGGGAGGTCTCTACTTGAAACAGAAATTTCCGAGGATCAGCGAGGTCAAAATCAAAGAAGGGATATTTGTGGTCCCGCAAATTAGAGAAATCATGAGAGACAGCGCGTTTGATGAAACTCTAAGTGAAGTTGAAGGAGCAGCTTGGAGAGCATTTAAAGTAGTGAACACAAATTTCCTCGGAAACTTCAAGCCGAAAATTAAGAGTCACTTGTTGAAGAACTTCTCAAGGCCTACAAAGACGTGGGGTGCAACATGTTGAAAATTCATTTTCTTGACTCACATCCCGACTTCTTCCCAACAAACTTAGGCGATGTTAGTGATGAGCATGGGGAACGCTTTCATCAACAAATATCCACGATGGAGAAGCGATACCAGGGCAAGTGGAGCCATGGGCGCCCGCAGGATTTTTTCCAAGGGGGGGCAAAATTTAATGTATTAATAGGTAGGGACCGGAGCAAGCAAAAAACTTTTGACCCCTTAGGAACCAGCAGGTTAATTCTAAGCAAGTTTAGTGTTGCATTTTCTGTAATGGAAAATGCAAATATATATTGTATATACATACAATGCACATGATAACAATCATTTATTTTATTTATAACAGAAACATGATAGAATGAAGAAAAAAGCACACTGAAGTAAATGTTGTACCTAATTTGAAAACGGTGTTTCGAGCATCACCTACACTGCTCATTTGAATAGGAATTGTAGTCGTCTGCGATCACTACCAAAATTATGAACAACCTTTCCATAAAATCAGTTTTGTTGGAGTTGATTTTCTCCCGGTGAACAAATAAAAAGGTAGCAACCTTTTATCATGCACATAAATAAAAAATTTCACCGTTTAGGAGGCAGTTGGATACTTTTCAGCAAGTTTAGGATATAAATATTTTCTTAGAAAATATTTAATATATTTTCTTGGCATTTCCAGGGGGAGGCAAGCGCCCCCCCTTGCCCCTACCTGCGGGCGCCCATGAGTGGAGCCCCAGCATGTTGGATGACTACTGCTGGACATTGTCAAGGGATAGCCCAGAGGCGAAATACAAGAAATCATCAGTAGCCACATTTTAGGTGAATTCAATATGCATTTTCTAATTTGATATTGCTATTACGCCTATAAATTAGTTCAAATTTCATTTTCGATTCAATCAATATTGGTGGGTGATAGAATAATTTTAAGGCCATTTTTCAACTCAGCGGTAAAAAAACTATAAGATCCACCCATTTTTGTTCATATGACAAATAAAAAGTTCGATTTTGTCGACCAGTGACGTAATAATATATAATATAATAATAATTAATTAATAATAATCTCCATTATTTAATAATATTTCCGCGAGTCTATCACGTAGGAACAATGTGGTTCAGGCAGCCGCTCGGAAGATGTGATGAGGCGGGGTTCTCCGTTTAGGATAGCCGGAAATTTCTCTTAGACAGAAGTGTTCTGCACCAATATTTCCATCTAACAGAGAATTCAGTGTATATATATATATAATATATATGTATATATATATATATATATGTATATATGTGTGTGTGTGTGTGTGTGTGTGTGTGTGTGTGTGTGTATGTGTTGCGGGCATAAGATGGAGTCAGCCTTTAAGAACCTTTAACCTTTTAGAAGGAAACCAAACCAGGGCTAAGTCCCCCTCAGAGTTCGGATCCTGGGCTGGAGGATTCGCTTTCTTTTTACTAATATTATACTCTTTGAAACTGTTTCGGAATTTGTTCGTTGTACTTCCAATCGAAAATGGAACGAACAATTCCTCGTGAACCACCGCGAAAAGGAGGAATGTTTGTTCCAAAAGCATTAACATCGTCAACGTAATTCCGAGAAATTGTCCTTCGCAAGGAATTCCACGAAAAATGAAAAGAGTGAATGATTTATTAGGTAATATTCTGTTATCTCCCCACCAAGTTTTAATAGGGTTAATTGAATGTCCGGTTAGGTCAACGACTGCTTAGGTTAACTCGTGATATTTTCGTTAGTTTAACAAAAATATCACGACTTAACCTAACCAGTCGTCAAGGGTGTACAGCTGACCTAACGGTGCATTCAATTGACCATATTAAACATGGTCGGGAGATAACAGGATTTGGCACAAATAAAAAAACTTTAATTACTCCTTCCTAACAAAAGCAATATAAATTCTGTTTCTGTCTTATTTTCATACATCGAAAGAATTGTTTCATAAATTAGTTTAAAATACTGTAATTTTTTTTATGTATGTTTTATTTAATAAATTTTCTTTGGTTACATAATTTAATATGAGACTACCCTTGGCAGTTGGCAGTGATGATGATAACCACCATTTTTTAAAATTTGCCTTAATTACTCTATTTTTAGGATTATTCAAATAGAACACGGATTACTTTGTGCACAAAATTTGTTCATTGTACTGATTGGCCATT
Organism: Bathynomus jamesi; assembly: GCA_023014485.1. Lineage (NCBI taxonomy): Eukaryota > Metazoa > Arthropoda > Malacostraca > Isopoda > Cirolanidae > Bathynomus > Bathynomus jamesi. The sequence goes on along the minus strand of JAJOZX010003931.1, from coordinate 419,594 downwards.
CCCAATATTTAATAAAGCCGTCATCTATTAGTCACGATCATAATTTGAAAATAAAAACCCACTCTAATAGACAGAGTTTATTTCCACGACAGTTTCGACGCCCACTGGCATCCTCCTCGGGTGGATACAGAAACACGAATGAACCAAAACAAGGGAAAAACAGTCCAGGGACCGACCGTTAAGAAATTCGCACCTAGGTTAGATCCCATTCTCCCGACACCGGAAGGGCATTTTCATTAAGTACATTCGCGCAAATTTAAAACTATCTTCCTGTTCTAAACATACAGATTCTAATATATTTTTTTTACATAATTATTACATTTATTATTAAATTTATTACATTTAATATTGCATAATTATTTATTACAGAAATTATAAATTTATTATTACATTGGTTATTACATTATGTTTACTATACAGAACTTATAAACCGAAAAACGAATGAAAAAGCCGATTAGGAAACAATCCAGCGACCATTGAGAAATTCGCACCTAGGTTAGATACCGTTCTCCCGACACTGGAAGGGCATTTTATTACAGGGTCCGCTTATAAGTACATTCCCACAAATTAAAACTATCTTCTTGTTCTATACATACAGATTCTAATATTTTGACATAATTACTGCATTTATTATTACATTTACATTTTTTTTAACATTTATTATTATTACCTTTACCCTAATTATTAAATTTATAATATTACCTTTATTATTACATCTGTTGCATTTATATTTATTTCCACAATTTATTACTTCCATTATTACATTTACTAAAGGCGAGTAAGGAAACATTCCAATCCAGAGACATTTAAGAAATTCACACTTAGGTTCGAACACGTTCCCACGACTCCGTAAGGGATTTTTGACCAAGAATCTCATTAAAGGGTCTAACTTATAAGTACCTTCGCACAAATTAAAATTATCTACTTTTTCTATACACACAGATTCTATTATTTTTCTTTTGACATAATTATTACATTTATAAAGTACCTTACTTGATTCCCAATCTATAGCATGATTATTTTGGCTGGCGTGATAAAAAAATGGCATTATTAGTATTACAACTTCTGAAGGCATATTTGTGTTCTTTAATACGGGTTTCAATATTTCTTCCAGTTTCTCCCACGTATACTAAATCACAACTTTTACAGGGAATGCTGTAGACACAGGCTTGTTCCTCTTTTGCCACGTTATTCCTAACCAATTTACTTTTCACGGTAGACGAATATTTGAACGCCAAAGCAAACTTAAAATCTTTCGTCAACGGTTTTACTCTTTCTAAGCCGGCAATGTAAGGCAAACTCACATATTGTTTTTGGTTAACTGAAGGTTCCCGAGGGGCATAAAAAGATTTTCTGGCTTTAAAATACGCCTTTCTGATAAACCATCGGGATATTTTAAATCCTTAAAAATGTTCCAAATCTTTGAATTTTCCGGGTCCAGCAAATGTGGGCTACAAATCCTGAGTGCTCTTAGAAACATGGAAGAAATAATTGAGCTTTTAACCCCTTCATCATGATATGAAAAATAATGAATGTACGAATTACAATGAGTAGGTTTTCTATAGACCGTGAAATTGGGCTTTCCACTTTCGTTAATGACCAAAACATCTAGAAAAGGTAATTGTTTGTCGTTCTCCCATTCATATTTAAATTTAATAGAGGGAACAAGATTATTTAATGACTGAAAGAAAGTGTCAAAGTTGTTCCAGTGGTCAGGCCAAAGTGAGAAAATATCATCTACATAACGAAACCAAATTAGATTCCTGGGACATATTGTTTGCAACAATTCCGACTCATAGTATTCCATATATAATGTACTCAGTATTGGGGACAAAGGAGACCCCATTCCCATACCAAAACGTTGCAAATAAAATTCTTCACCGAAGGAGAAGGCATTATTGGTGACACAGAGTTTTATCAGTTCTAAAAATACAGATGTGGGCATGTCTAGTTCTACGTTACATGTTGGCAATTTTCTATCTAAAAAACTAAGTACATCATCAATGGGAACTTTCGTAAACAAGGACTCAACGTCAAAACTGATCATTCTTCCCCGTTTTAAATCTAAGGACATAACTTTGTTAATAAAGTCACAGGAATTAGTGATGTGCGAGCCTGAAAATTTACCAACTAATGGGGATAATTTATCTGCAAGAAATTTAGATAACCTGTAACTAAAGGAACCCCTGTGTGAAATAATTGGCGTTCAAATATTCGTCTACCGTGAAAAGTAAATTGGTTAGGAATAACGTGGCAAAAGAGGAACAAGCCTGTGTCTACAGCATTCCCTGTAAAAGTTGTGATTTAGTATACGTGGGAGAAACTGGAAGAAATATTGAAACCCGTATTAAAGAACACAAATATGCCTTCAGAAGTTGTAATACTAATAATGCCATTTTTTATCACGCCAGCCAAAATAATCATGCTATAGATTGGGAATCAAGTAAGGTACTTTATAAATGTAATAATCATGTCAAAAGAAAAATAATAGAATCTGTGTGTATAGAAAAAGTAGATAATTTTAATTTGTGCGAAGGTACTTATAAGTTAGACCCTTTAATGAGATTCTTGGTCAAAAAATCCCTTACGGAGTCGTGGGAACGTGTTCGAACCTAAGTGTGAATTTCTTAAATGTCTCTGGATTGGAATGTTTCCTTACTCGCCTTTAGTAAATGTAATAATGGAAGTAATAAATTGTGGAAATAAATATAAATGCAACAGATGTAATAATAAAGGTAATATTATAAATTTAATAATTAGGGTAAAGGTAATAATAATAAATGTTAAAAAAATGTAAATGTAATAATAAATGCAGTAATTATGTCAAAATATTAGAATCTGTATGTATAGAACAAGAAGATAGTTTTAATTTGTGGGAATGTACTGTACTTATAAGCGGACCCTGTAATAAAATGCCCTTCCAGTGTCGGGAGAACGGTATCTAACCTAGGTGCGAATTTCTTAATGGTCGCTGGATTGTTTCCTAATCGGCTTTTTCATTCGTTTTTCGGTTTATAAGTTCTGTATAGTAAACAATAATGTAATAACCAATGTAATAATAAATTTATAATTTCTGTAATAAATAATTATGCAATATTAAATGTAATAAATTTAATAATAAATGTAATAATTATGTAAAAAAAATATATATTAGAATCTGTATGTTTAGAACAGGAAGATAGTTTTAAATTTGCGAGAATGTACTTAATGAAAATGCCTTTCCGGTGTCGGGAGAATGGGATCTAACCTAGGTGCGAATTTCTTAACGGTCGGTCCCTGGACTGTTTTTCCCTCTTGTTTTGGTTCATTCGTGTTTCTGTATCCACCCGAGGAGGATGCCAGTGGGCGTCGAAACTGTCGTGGAAATAAACTCTGTCTATTAGAGTGGGTTTTTATTTTCATATTTTGACCTTCACGTAGAAAAAAGTGAAGTTTTTTGCATTTACGATCATAATTGCCTTTGAATTGCTTTGATAAGGTATCAAATACCGTGATGGAACAGAAAGTAAGTCAGTAAAATCTGGGCCTAACCTAACTTACCTTCCTTACCCTAATGACTAAATTTTACTTAGGCCTTAGCTGTCCTTTCTTAAAATTTGTTAATATGCATCCGTTAAAAATCCAGCGTAAACATGACATCAAGATTAATTTTAGACAAGCATAAAAATTATTAACCAAACATACAACTTTCAAACGGAGGGGTTGCGTGCAAACATGGATTTGTCTCGTGATCTGGTTTTCATTAAATAAATTTAGTCTTTAAAAAAACAAAAAATTAATATAATTTCCTGCCTGACAACATTATAGGCCTTAGTTCTAAATTGCATAGCTACTTCTAAGACGCTAGTTATGAAGCCTCACCAAGATTTAGGCGTATCTATTTTCATAAGTTTAAGATACACCCAGAATATTCTAATCTGGCATTTATGACGTTAAAAAGGAATCAGTCAGAAGGCCTTTTATTACTCACTATATTTTTGCTCAATCCACAAGCCATTTCACAAGTCTTGAAACCGATCACTTTAATAAATTTTAGCATAACATAAGAACTATCCTAGTTAATTATCGACTTAAAAATTTATTTAAAAATCTAATAACCTTAAACTCACTTACACTACAGTTACTTCTTAAGTCATATTTTTGTCTTCAACTAGGGTAGACTAACTGAGTTTTGTTTCTGTTTATGTTTACAAACAAGATATCAGTGACGAATAGATGTTTGATCGCGATCAAAGCATTCTTGATTGGGTATCACTAACGAATAGGTGACAGTTCTAGAAATGTTTCCCAACTGATGTGCCACAAAATTTCATAAAAATGCCAAAATAAATAATCGAAAATTCAAAAGTAACCGAATTAATGGAAATTAAAAAAAAAAGTCGATATTTATTATGTCCACTCGGAAACTGTGCAGGCTCAATTCAAAGTTACGCGGTGTTTGGGGAAGTTGGAGGAACTGTATGTTCACAGTAGGATACGAAAATCTTCCGGGGTTCCTTGGGCCAGAAAAGGTTAGCAACCACAGACTTAAAATAATGAGCATATGTGTAAATTATATCAAAGTACAGCTGCGTCGAATAATGTAATCCAAAACCAAAGAGTTTGTTTGACGATGTATTCTGAATGTAATTAATTACACAGTGTATTTTACACTTTTTAGTAGCAGCGCACTTATAATTTTATATTATATACATTTTCATAATATGCATTTTTTGTTATCTTTTGTGAAATGATTTTGGGTGACGTACGGGACTGATCATGAAGATACTTTGTGCAGATAACATGGTTATTACTTTGACTCCCGTTCCATGATATAGCAATACGAAGGCTAGAAAATATACAATATGAACCAGGCATGGTAGGTAGCCTAGATAAGGGAAATGTACGTAAGGAAGATGGGGACAGTTGAAACAGTTTTTAATTATAACATATTTAAGCCATTTAAATTTGGTCGAGATTTGTAACAGTATCAGATAATGCTTTTATATTTATCATTTCTCTTTACAAAATTTTTGAAGTAACGACATCTGATGCCGGCCTGATATAAAATCGACAAGTTATTATGGGCTAGATTGAGTTAGGTTAGCGTAGGTTAGGTTAAGTTAGTTTCTTAGAGTGTCGATGTTGTCTTGTCGAACAAATGGATATAGGGTCTGTTCTTTAGGTTTCAGTATGTTTAAATAAATATTTTTTCAATTAAGCGTTACATATTGACCTACCAATGGGGAATGTTCTAACATCAATTCCCGGCCTCTTACTGACTGTCTTCAATCTCTCTCTCTCTCTCTCTCTCTCTCTCTCTCTCTTCTCCATCGCTATTATAGCGGACACTGCTCTTCTGAATTCTCTAACTGCATGCCTTCTTTAAGGAGAGTACGCAGTACCAGTACATGTCATCCCTTTTCTGTCTAACTCTCTAACGCAAGGATTAATCGATATTCTCAAGCTCTCATCTACTCAACCGGTCACCTCTGGAACAACCCTCTTCAATCTATCTTCCCCCCCCCTCTGATTTTGGCTCTTCTTCTCCTTCTGTTACGGTGTGTGTGGGAGGGGAGTGTTCACCCTTGGACCTTCCTTCCTGCATAAAATAATAATAATAAAAACAATAACAACTTTAGTGTATGATAATTTGCGCAATAAAGCAAATACTATATTTTATTAATAAAAAACTTCGCTTTGAAAATATGAGTTCTCTTTCCAAACAATTAGCCTCCATCCTAAATTAATAAAAGAAGAGAAACCAATGCACAAAACTGCTACGAGGTTATTTATATATATATATATATATATATATATATATATATATATATGATGAATAAAACCACGAAGGAAAGGAAACACAAAATGGTGCTCAAGCGCTTTCGTCTAATGACATCCTCAGGAACACTGAAGTACATAAAAAGGGTTAAGCCTATATATAGGTTACAGAAAGAAAAAAAGAAAAAATAAATAACATACATACACACACACACACATATATATATATATATATACATACATATCTATATATACAAATACATACATACATACATACATACATATATATACAATAAACAGAGAAGTAAAAATAATAAAAAAAATTAAAAAATTAAAACCTTAAAGGATTACCAGTGAGGCGTACAAATTTGTAAGGAAAAATATCGATTTTTAGCACAAGATCAAATGGATTATAAAGATACAAATTTATACTGGAACTCTGCCGGGTTTTAACACAATGCTGCCTATGGTCAGGTTTCGATATATATAAAAAAATAAAATGCAAATTAAAAGTTAATCGATTTTTAGCACAAGATCAAATGGATTATAAAAATACAAATTTATACTGGAACTCTGTCCGGGTTTTACCACAATGCTGCCTATGGTCAGGTTTCGATATATATAAAAAAATAAAATGCAAATTAAAAGTTAATAAAGTAGAAGACAAGTTTACCAAAGATTTAATGTTTTACCCTTCTTATCTAAATCTTTTTTAAAGGAATTCAACATAACAGGATCGAGTTGAAAAAGACCTTTGCTTATGTTGAAGTTATTTGAAAGTTGGATAATGGCAGACTCAAGAATATTTCTATTAACAATGTTGCTTGAATGGAATAAAACTGAAGCATTATTCCAATCAATACAGTGGGCTAACTCTGACAAATGGACAAAAAGGGCACTGGACAACTGTCCTGTTCTAACGGAATATTGATGCTGTTTTATACGTGTGTGCAAATCCTTTCCCGTCTGACCTATGTAAAAGGAATCACATTGTTTACAACCAATTTTATAGATAATGCCTGAATTATTGGTAGGGCTATTTTTTACTATGATATTTTTCACAATATTGTTATATGAAAATACTACATTAATATCCAAAAGTTTAAGTACATTAGCAATGCCTAAAAAGCCGGGAAAAATGGAAGTACTAAAATATTTTTTGACAAAGTACGAGTGTTAATATTGACACGATAGAAAGTTCGTTTTGCCTTGTTGAGACAAGATTCCATAAACGCAGATGGATAACACAAATCACTTCCAATACCGTTGATTTTTTCCAATTCGGCATCGATGTATTCCGGACTGGCGATCCTAAGGGCGCGGAGAAACATTGATGAAAATATGGCCTTCTTAGTGGGGGTATCATGTCCCGAGTAAAAGTGTACGTTTCTCCGCGCCCTTAGGATCGCCAGTCCGGAATACATCGATGCCGAATTGGAAAAAATCAACGGTATTGGAAGTGATTTGTGTTATCCATCTGCGTTTATGGAATCTTGTCTCAACAAGGCAAAACGAACTTTCTATCGTGTCAATATTAACACTCGTACTTTGTCAAAAAATATTTTAGTACTTCCATTTTTCCCGGGCTTTTTAGGCATTGCTAATGTACTTAAACTTTTGGATATTAATGTAGTATTTTCATATAACAATATTGCGAAAAATATCATAGTAAAAAATAGCCCTACCAATAATTCAGGCATTATCTATAAAATTGGTTGTAAACAATGTGATTCCTTTTACATAGGTCAGACGGGAAAGGATTTGCACACACGTATAAAACAGCATCAATATTCCGTTAGAACAGGACAGTTGTCCAGTGCCCTTTTTGTCCATTTGTCAGAGTTAGCCCACTGTATTGATTGGAATAATGCTTCAGTTTTATTCCATTCAAGCAACATTGTTAATAGAAATATTCTTGAGTCTGCCATTATCCAACTTTCAAATAACTTCAACATAAGCAAAGGTCTTTTTCAACTCGATCCTGTTATGTTGAATTCCTTTAAAAAAGATTTAGATAAGAAGGGTAAAACATTAAATCTTTGGTAAACTTGTCTTCTACTTTATTAACTTTTAATTTGCATTTTATTTTTTTATATATATCGAAACCTGACCATAGGCAGCATTGTGGTAAAACCCGGACAGAGTTCCAGTATAAATTTGTATTTTTATAATCCATTTGATCTTGTGCTAAAAATCTATTAACTTTTAATTTGCATTTTATTTTTTTATATATATCGAAACCTGACCATAGGCAGCATTGTGTTAAAACCCGGCAGAGTTCCAGTATAAATTTGTATCTTTATAATCCATTTGATCTTGTGCTAAAAATCGATATTTTTCCTTACAAATTTGTACGCCTCACTGGTAATCCTTTAAGGTTTTAATTTTTTAATTTTTTTATTATTTTTACTTCTCTGTTTATTGTATATATATGTATGTATATATATGTATGTATTTGTATTATGATATGTATGTATATATATATATATATGTGTGTGTGTGTGTGTATGTATGTTATTTATTTTTTCTTTTTTTCTTTCTGTAACCTATATATAGGCTTAACCCTTTTTATGTACTTCAGTGTTCCTGAGGATGTCATTAGACGAAAGCGCTTGAGCACCATTTTGTGTTTCCTTTCCTTCGTGGTTTTATTCATCATAAATATTTTTCACGTGTTACCTTCGTGAAATAATTTTCATATATATATATATATATATATATATATATAATGCAAACCCACAAGGTTGATTGCTTATGTATTTACTGACGCGGTGGTCTAAAACTTATTAAGAATTTTGTACTCCTTGTACTATTTATTAAATGAAGTATATATATATATATATATAATATGAAAATAGACGAAAGCGCTTGAGCACCATTCTGTGTTTCCTTTCCTTCGTGGTTTTATTCATCAAATATATATATATATATGTTATTAAATATATATGGATACTCATTTATTAATGAACAATGCGAATTGTAGATGCAAACGTAAAATAATTATTATTGTTCTTTATTTTAATGATGAGTTACAATTTCCGTTGATAATGTCTGATCAAGACCGGGAGTTTTGTGTCCTTAAAATTAATAAATGCGAAGAACGTATTATTAATCGGAGATGTCGAATTGCGCATGCGCTCTACAAATGAATGACTTTGAATAAGATAAAAAACAATTATTGTTTCTAATAAATTTTTGGCACATTTTTTACATGCTCTCAGATATATATTCATTTTATAAGAAAAGAAGTTATTTCTAAACTAACAAATAATACAAAAATATAAAAGTTATATGAGGCGTTCTGGACCATAACCTGCCAAGCGCCAGTGGGGTCAGAATTGAGTTATTTATACGTAGCACTATATTCCACAACCCTTCCTCTATCCCGTGGGTGAGTCAGGAAGCAGAGTGTGGACCTGTACGTATGGTCGAAATCAATCAAATATCGTTATTAGTTCAAAAGTTATGGTATTTTTTAAGTTGACAAACTTTAACTGCATTTTTCTCCATTTTTTAATTTTGGTGCTTGGCACTGCAGCGTTGCCATCCAAAAATAATGAAAATCTGAAGATTGGTGTCAAAATATCTGTAGAAATCTGTAGTTTCAATAAAAATATCTGTAGACAAAATCTGTAAACTACCATTTGATTTTAAAGTTTATTTTTGTAAGTAACATATACAATAATATTCATAATTCCAAACAGAAATACAAAAATGGTCAATTTTAAACACAAAATTTAGTGAATGAAAGGTAGATAAACTGAATATTTTAAACCAGAATACTATTCAAGCTACGTCTATAGGCCAGTTTAAGAATGATCTAGACAAAAAGCAGCAAATAGAAAGAACAAGCGTACAGCAACAAAATAAGGATGCATATATACAAAATGGAGAAAGGAATTCAATAAAATACATAATTTTGTGCTGTACTGGAATTATGGAATGAACATTATCATTAACAACAACAGGGCTATTTATCTGTACTGTAGATTCCACCCTTTGCTTTCTTTAGCAGTGTGTTTTGTTGATGACTTAGTAAGAACCGACGTATAGTCAGTTGAGTGTGGCGTGTTTATGTTATGTTGCCACTCTCTACTGACAGGTGGCGCACGAAAATAATTTGTTGGTTCTCATGGAGAAACTCAGTAATATTACTGTAATATCCAGTGTAGTCCGTAGTGGTCAGTAAAAAAAAACCCTCAATCTTAGAAATCGGCAAATTTTGCCCATTTTGAAGGAAAATCTGAAAAGAAGCATAAAAAAAAATCATAAATTTTAGAAATCTGTAGATTTCGCCCATTTTGGGGGAAAAATCTGAAAATCTGAAACAAAGCATAAAATCTGTAGATGCACAGATAAATCTGTAGAAATGGCAACACTGCAAGTTGGCAGCTTGCGGTCCGGAGCGTTTCATATATACAGGGTGTTCTAAAATTACCGAGTAAACTTTTATATGAACGCAATATCTTAACAAAAATTATGCGATATTTAACAATTTTATTTCAAATACAGCAACAATAATTGTTTATTAAATGTTCAAAGTGTCTTCCTTCAACTTGAACACATTGTTCACAACGTCCGACTACTATCGACAGACATTTAAAAATTTACTTGGTAGGTTTAGAACACCCTGTGTATATATAATATCAAACGTGAACACACACGATTTTGCTTAATGCAAAATTAACTCCACCAGGATTTGAACCTGGGACTTTTGAATATATATACAGTATATGGGATGAATTTCATACTTAAGCACATGAAATGAATGAATGATGCAAACCACAAGGAAAACAATTTGGAATAATTTTGTTTATTTTTCCTGGTGAATTTTCAATATATATATATATATGTATATACCTTACCTTATGAACCTTATGTTGTTTCGTGCGTTGGTCTCTCTTCACACAGAGGTCAAGCTGGTGGCCCCGCCTCTAGGTCTGGCCTGGTGGAGGAGCGAGTTGCTTTCTTGCGCTCTCCACCGTACATAGCCAGGCACGCCCTGTTCATCTGGTACTGTCCTGAGCCAGGCATCCAGTCTTTTCTTGAAGACTTCAACTTTGACCCCCGTTACGTTTCTCAGGTCCTTAGGAAGCTGGTTGAAAAGTCTTGGCCCCCTGACAACCAAGCTATTTTCCTTCAGGGTTGAGGAGGTCCCTTGTCGGGTCTTTAATTTGGGAACACTACACATTCTACCTTTCCTATTTTCCAGTGTTGTTTGAATGGTAATTGGGTTTAGTTTTAGGTTTGGTACCAGTTTTTCGATCATTTTCCATATGTAGATTATGATGTACCTCTCTCTTCTTCTTTCCAGTGAGTACAGATTTAGTTTACGTAGTCTTTCCCAGTAGTTGAGTTCTTTGCAGCCATCAATCTTGGCTGTGAAATGCTTTTGCGTTTCTTCTAGTTTATTAGTTTCTTTCTTTTTATATGGGGACGTCAAAACTGAGCAGTATTCAAGTTTTGGTATAATCAGTGTTTTTAGCAGGGGAATCATTACTGTCCTGTCCCTTCTCTTGAACGTTCTTAGTACCTGTCCGGCGACTCTTTTTGCTTTATTTATCACTATCTGATTTTGTGTTTCGAATTTCGCATCATCCGTCATTATTATCCAGAGATCAATCGCTTTCGTGCTTCTCTGAATTTCCTGTCTATCTGGAGCATAATATGCAGTCTGTTTAAGTTCTTCTTTTCTATCATATCGCAAGAGCTGAAATTTCTCGGCGTTGAATGACATGTTGGTGTCTTCTGACCATTTATATATTTTGTTCGTGTCCCTCTGCAAGGCCTCCACGTCATGTACATCGCTGATTTTTCTGCTGATCTTTGTATCGTCTGCAAAGGATGTTACTATACTATTGCTGTTTACTCCGCTGTCTATGTATGTTAGCATGATAATGAACAGGAGTGGGGCCAGTACTGTCCCTTGTGGTACTGAGCTGCGTACTTCCGATTCTGATGATGATATACCTTGAATTTTGATGACCTGCAGACGATCTCTAAGGAAGTTGTAGATCCATTTTCCCACTTTGCCTGTTATTCCCATATTTAATTTTATGTGCTATTATACCATGGTCACATTTATCGAAAGCTTTAGCAAACTGTGTATATAACATCGTAGTTGTCATTGCTTTCCAATGCATCTAGGATATTGTTGTAGTGCTCTATTAGTTGCGATAGGCATGATCTACCTGATCGGAATCCATGCTGATTTTCGTTGAATCTTTCCCGTGTCTCCAGGAAATCATAAATTTTCTCTCTAACTATTCTTTCAAATACTTTGGTGAGGTGAGACGTCAATGACACTGGTCTATAGTTCTTTGCTTGAGATCTGTCCCCTCCTTTATATATAGGGACAATGTTTGCTCTTTTCAAGATGCTCGGTATTTCCCCAGTGTCTAGGGATCTTCTCCATATCCAGTATAAACGTGTAGCTATTTCATTTTTACAGTTTTTAATCAATAATGCGTTCCAATTGTCCGGACCTGCAGCTGAATGTGGTTTCATTTGTCCTATAGCTCTCGCTACATCTTCTAGTGTAAAATCAAAGTCTGTTATATACTCCTCGCAATTCCTCTTCAAAGAATGCATTTATGTCATCACTTTTTGGGGTACTGAAAACTGATTCATATTGAGCTCTCAATATATCAGATATTTCTTTTGGATCGTCGGTTAGTTCATTATTTCCCGTCCTTAAGGGCCCAATAGCGGCGTGCGTTTTTGTTTTCCTTTTCGCATAGCTATAGAAGTATTTTGGATTTTCCTTTATTGTTTCTACCGCCTTTTCCTCTTCCCTCTCTGTATGGTCCCTAATCAGGGCTTGTATTTCCCTATCGATACCCTCCAGTTTTTCTTTTATTGCTTTCCTGTCATTATCTCCGCAGTTACCTAATTTCGCCTCGACTCTCTTTCCTTTGCGGAATAGTCTTTTCGTTTGCCTCTCTATCCAGCTCCTCTTTCCTTTTGGCTCTGATTTCGGAGCATATTTTTCTAAAATTCTCTAAAATATATTATATATATATATATATATCAACGTAAAGAACGACGCTTGTATAGGAGAACATTCCGCGCAAGATGAGGAGGGAGAACGAACAAATGAAAAAATGAGGTAACCACCCGGGAATCGAACCCGGGATCTTCCGATTGCCGGTCAGATATGATAACCACTACACCATGGTCTTCACTCGATCAGAAGTCGTAATTCTCCTACATACGCGCAGAAACCAATGCCCCGAGGGGGGCACCTCCCGCATGCCGTACCTAAATATACATTTCAACTGCAAAGAACACGCAGTATAATTAACAAGCGTCGTTCTTTACGTTAATTATACTGCGTGTTCTTTGCAGTTGAAATGTATATTTAGGTACGGCATGCGGGAGGTGCCCCCCTCGGGGCATTGGTTTCTGCGCGTATGTAGGAGAATTACGACTTCTGATCGAGTGAGGACCATGGTGTAGTGGTTATCGTATCTGACCGGCAATCGGAAGATCCCGGGTTCGATTCCCGGGTGGTTACCTCATTTTTTCATTTGTTCGTTCTCCCTCCTCATCTTGCGCGGAATGTTCTCCTATACAAGGGTCGTTCTTTACGTTAATTATACTGCGTGTTCTTTGCAGTTGAAATATATATATATAATTATATATATATATAATCGGTTGATAATTAATTAGCTATGTTGGCCCCTTTCGATCAATTTGTATCGACATTTTTTTACCGTTATTTGAAGGCTGAAATTAAATGAGTGTCATATACGAAAAGTTGCCTGGTTTCGAGTTTTAAAACTTGCATAACGTATCGCAGTGTTTTCCAACCAAGGTGCCACGGGTGCCGCCTACAGGGATGCCTCAGAATATCATGAAGTGATAAAATAAGCAAATAAAAATTAAAAAGTTACTGAAAGTATGAAAATTTCAAATGAAACAAAACATTCGTGGTTTCGGGGTGCGGGTAGGGGAAGGGGGATGTTGAACTGTGAGACGAAAAACAAATGGGGTGCCTTGAGCCAGAAAAGGATGAGAACCATTGACATTCACGCATATACACTGTATATTATAAATAATTGTATGTAAATATATCAAATGGCTGATTGTTTATGTAGTTACTTAGTGATGGTCTAACACTTATTAAGAATTTTGTACTCCTCATAATATTTATTAAATTAAGTATTTAAAGCAATGTTTTAGGAACAGAAATTTCGCATATTTAGAAAAAGTCGTAGCACTTGTCTTAATATGATGTGGGAAGGAATTTCTCTTTTCTTCTTCTTCTTCCCTTCCCCCACAAAAAAGGGGTTGATCCTTCCTCCTCCGAATATTATAGGAATAAACTTGGAAGGAGGAGGGAAAGGACTAGTAATATCCTATTACAAGACTGGCAGTAATCGGCCAGCCATTAAGTTAATGATTTCCAGAAATGCACACGACAAACTTATTTTAAGAACAGAGATAGAATCCAAAAGCTATTCTAATTTTAGATTAGATATTCTCCAAATGACACTGATTAAAAAGTGTGCAAAATACTGTAGTTATTTCACGGATAATAACAATGGTCTTATATATTATATATATATATATATTATATATATATATATATATATATATATATATATAACTATGGACTTGACTTTCGTAAGAATGAACAATTCGGGCGGAAGCAAAGCCAAGGTTATACTGTATATGAAATTGAATAAAACACTAAAATGAGGAAGAGCCGGATTCTGTACTGCTCCAGCTGCGGTGGAACAAGGGAGAGGGGGCGTGAAAACTGCCAAAAGAACAGAGGAATTTTCAGGACACCAATATGAATAATTTCAAAAACCAGCTGGGGCAGTGGACATGTTCTATTACTTTTATAACTTTCGTTATATATATATATATATATATATATATATATAGAGAGAGAGAAGAGAGAGAGAGAGAGAGAGAGAGAGAGAGAGAGTAACCCATTTAATATTACGTCGATGATGAACGAGATAATCGCGATATAAAGCGGGTCATGCTAATAACCGAGTTTGACATTCCTAACTTCATTTTACAGTAAAAACATACAGTAATAGAGTATTAATTTCTTCCTCAATCCATAAAAGAAAAAACAATTTATTTCTCAACACATAAAAAAAAAGGAAAAGGACATTCATTTTAAAAACGCAGAACATCTTTTGAAAATGCAACGTAATAAGCTAAATTTTAAAGTAATCGGTTATCTTACTTTGTTTTTGCACTGTTTAAACTTAAAGTAACGTTATGTAACATAGACTCAAATTTGGCAAATAATGTCCAATCGACATTGTCATTTTGTGCTATAGAATGTTTCAGCTTTGTTATACAGTTCAAAGCTTCCGACGACGTCACGCAACATATAGATGTTTCTTCTCCATTCACATCGTCTACATCTTCTTCCTCTTGAGAATCACGATAATCACGATAATACAGCATGATACATTACAATGTGCACGTGCCAAGACTTGACAATAAAAGGGTTCGTAATATAAACCGAAGTGATATTAAGCAAGAAATTTATAATGGAACGTATAGCAATGGGTCACTGGTTTTTTAAAAATAGTGATAATAACAGGGTTGTGATAATAACCGAGGTGATATTAGGCGGGTTAGACTATATATATATATTATATATATATATATACAGGCCCTCTCAGAGGTCTAGAGAGGCCCGGGCCACTTCCAGCTTTTGAGGCCCATAGCTAAACCCAATTATTACTTTCACTGCAAAACATTATATTCAAACCTGAAAGTTTCTAAATTTGAGCCCCCCCCCTTAAGCTTGAGGCCCAGGCCAAATGACCCTCCTAGCCCCCTCTCTGATAGGCCCTGTATATATATATATATACTGTACATATAAGGAATAAGAAGACCAAGACAATGGCTTCAAAAATTTATTACAAACGTTTCGTAAATACACAATGTTTACATCAACCTCCATACTTGGCAAAGCCTAAGAGAAAACTGGATGGTCAGAGGATTAGAAAGTATATGTCTATGAGAATCGGTTGGTTAGTTAAAAGAGCTGTAATTTGTAGGATGAGCTATTATTGTTAATGGAGGGTTTGTTTCTATAGATGTACAAAGATTCTAAAATTCGGAGTTCTGTGAGGTTATTGGATCTAGTTAAAATTTCAAACTGAGTTTTGTGAAGGGGATGGTTGTTTTCATTACTATGGTTTCTAATTGCGGATTGTGGAGGGCTACTGAGGGACGGTTGGTACGGACTGACAAGCCCAAATGTTGAGAAAGGCGCACCTCCAGTTGGAGTTGAGTGCTGCCAATATACGCAGCCTTACAGCTGTCGCACGTGTATTTGTAAACAACATTGGGGCATACAGTTTTGGGAATTCATCTTTGAACTTTAAAAAATTTGATAATTTAAGTGGGTTGACGAAGGCGAATCTAAAATTTATTTGGGGATAACTAGACTTGAGCAGTTTGGACATTTCACCTCGAATACGCAATGATAAATAACCATAAAAAGGTAATTTAATATATCTGGTTTCTTTTTGTACTGTAGTTATGGGGAGTTTAGTATTAAAAGTGTTATTTAAAAATTTCTTTAATTGGTTATCAAATAGATTAGAAGGGTAGTAATTGTTAATAAAGTACTGTTTTAAAAATTTAAATTCTTCGTTTAACGAAAAGTAATCCGAACAAATACGGTAACTTCTTGTTAATAATGTTACTATAGCACTAATCTTATATTTATAAAACATACAACTTAAATAATTGGTTCCCAAGCCAGTAAAAGTTTGTTTTCGAAATAGTGAAGTTTGGAACTTATTATGAGCCCGTTTAACAAACATCCAGGAAAGGTAAACTATTATTTGTTTCGTTTTCACATGTGTACTTAATATTACTATGTTGTTTATTAAGATAATCAAGAAAAAGTTTACGTGTGAAGGATGGTTAAATATTAAAAAAGTGTCATCCACGTATCTTCTGTAATATATGGGTTTAAAACTACTAGGACAACTTTTCAACCAAATTTCTTCGTAATGGCAAAGAAATGCATTTGCTAGTGTTGGGCTCAACGGGGAACCCATAGCTACCCCATCAATTTGGCTGTAAAGGTTGCTATTAAATAAGAAAAGATTATCAAAACACACTATTTCGAGAAGGTTTTTAAATTGAGTCTGAGTGAAGCCATTAATAAGAGTATTATCAGTAGTGAATAACTTATTTAGTATGATATTTAACGTTTCTTTTAACGGGACATTAGTAAACAATGACGAGACATCAAAACTGGCCATAGTAAGAGAATCGGCATGATTGATCTCTTTTATCTCTTTAGCAAAATCAAACGAGTTGTTAATAGAATAATCATTAAAGGTGAGTTTTGAAAGCAAGGGAACGAAGAATTTGGCTAAATTATAATTGAATGTACCACAGGCCGAAAGAATAGGTCTGGCTTTTACTGGCTTGGGAACCAATTATTTAAGTTGTATGTTTTATAAATATAAGATTAGTGCTATAGTAACATTATTAACAAGAAGTTACCGTATTTGTTCGGATTACTTTTCGTTAAACGAAGAATTTAAATTTTTAAAACAGTACTTTATTAACAATTACTACCCTTCTAATCTATTTGATAACCAATTAAAGAAATTTTTAAATAACACTTTTAATACTAAACTCCCCATAACTACAGTACAAAAGAAACCAGATATATTAAATTACCTTTTTATGGTTATTTATCATTGCGTATTCGAGGTGAAATGTCCAAACTGCTCAAGTCTAGTTATCCCAAATAAATTTTAGATTCGCCTTCGTCAACCCACTTAAATTATCAATTTTTTAAAGTTCAAAGATGAATTCCCCAAAACTGTATGCCCCAATGTTGTTTACAAATACACGTGCGACAGCTGTAAGGCTGCGTATATTGGCAGCACTCAACTCCAACTGGAGGTGCGCCTTTCTCAACATTTGGGCTTGTCAGTCCGTACCAACCGTCCCCTCAGTAGCCCTCCACAATCCGCAATTAGAAACCATAGTAATGAAAACAACCATCCCCTTCACAAAACTCAGTTTGAAATTTTAACTAGATCCAATAACCTCACAGAACTCCGAATTTTAGAATCTTTGTACATCTATAGAAACAAACCCTCCATTAACAATAATAGCTCATCCTACAAATTACAGCTCTTTTAACTAACCAACCGATTCTCATAGACATATACTTTCTAATCCTCTGACCATCCAGTTTTCTCTTAGGCTTTGCCAAGTATGGAGGTTGATGTAAACATTGGGTATTTACCTATTGAGGTAATTTAATTTAATTTTAATTTTTGTAGTGATGAAATTTAAATGATTTTAATTTTGTATTGATGCAATTTTCATTTTGTTTTAAGGTTTTAATTTTAATGGTTTTAATATTGTATTGATGCAATTTTTTCACTTTTTACTTTTGTTTTAAGGTTTTAAGACTTAATTCACTGATGATGACAAAAGATTTGTCGAAACGTCTGAAGTACAAAAAATAAATGAAAATGTTTGCCGTTGTGTTTGTCCTTCTGTTCATCTGTAAGCTCCGTTTCCCTAAGGAGAAGTCAATAGCTTTGATATATATATATATATATATATATGTTAAACACAGACCGTGCATGGAACAAGGAACTCTTCTGGGAAAATTAAATCCACTATAGTCCGAATAAGTAATGGTAAATGACAAATACCATAGTTTTTTCTTTTTCATGATTTTAGCCCGACGTGGGCAACGGGTCTCTCGCAAAGAGATCCCATAAATATAGCTTCCCTCACCAGCTATCTGCAAAGCAGACATGATCCAGCTTTGGGACATGGATCTAGAGTTTAAAGCAAGCCTAGATCCCTACATTCAGAACCTCTATATAAGTAAAAGACTCGTTGCATTCACGTCGGGTTGAATAAATCAAAGAAAAAGGGGGTAACTATTGTATTTTTAGCCAAAAAAAACCAAAACTTAAACCTCAACCGGGACATTGAGCGTCCACTTTTCAAGGCACATAACACGTCCGTTTAATATACACAAATTCAGAATGGTTCCCTGAGGTTTGAGGTTTAAGTTTGGTTTTTTGGCTAAAAATACAATAGTTACCCCCTTTTTCTTTGATTTATTCAACCCGACGTGAATGCAACGAGTCTTTTACTTATATAGAGGTTCTGAATGTAGGGATCTAGGCTTGCTTTAAACCCTAGATCCATGTCCCAAAGCTGGATCCTGTCTGCTTTGCAGATAGCTGGTGAGGGAAGCTATATTTATGGGATCTCTTTGCGAGAGACCCGTTGCCCACGTCGGGCTAAAATCATGAAAAATAAAAAACTGTGGTATTTGTCATTTACCATTACTTATTCGGACTATAGTGGATTTAATTTTCCCAGAAGAGTTCCTTGTTCCATGCACGGTCTGTGTTTAACATATAATTGTCTCAGGGAACCATTCTGAATTTGTGTATATATATATATATATATATGATGAATAAAACCACGAAGGAAAGGAAACACAAAATGGTGCTCAAGCGCTTTCGTCTAATGACATTTTGTGTTTCCTTTCCTTCGTGGTTTTATTCATCATAAATATTTTTCACGTGTTACTTTCGTGAAATAATTTTCATATATACAGGGTGGGGCACGGGAATCAAGTGTTTTTTGAATAGCTAGTAATCGGCCATTAGGAATGGGAGGGGCGTGCGGTAGGTAGCATTCCATTCCTGGGTTCATAGCATTTAACTTTAACTAACACTCACCTTTATCTTTCAGGTGCCATCATGGAGCAGTGGACGTTAGAACACCGCATGTTCGCGTATGATCATTTTGTTAGGAGTGGCGAGTCAGTGACAGCAGTTCAGCGTGCGTTTCGCCGCAGATTCAACATTCATCGAAATGACTCTGTTCCCGCTCGTGACACAATCTTACGTTGGTTAACAATCTTCGAACAGGAGGCTCAATAATGAAAACAAAACCGAAGGGGCCGCAACGCACTGTGCGTACTCCAGAGAACGTTGAAAGGGTCAGACAAGCGATGTTGCAAAGCCCAGGCCGCTCTGCTCGGAGACATTCAGCTGCACTCGGAATCAGCAATCGTACTGTTAGACGGATTTTGCATGAAGAATTACATTTTCACCCATACAAGTTAGCGATGGTGCAGGAATTGAATGTAAACGATTGCCCCCAACGACTGAATTTTGCACAGGAAATGCTTGCACTTTATGAGCAGAATGAAAACATGATGGTGGTAATGACTGATGAAGCCCATTTCCACCTTAATGGGGCCGTCAACAATCAAACTGTCGGTATTGGGCTGCTGAAAATCCGCGACAACTCCATGAAAAACCGCTGCATAGCCCTAAGGTTACAGTTTGGTGCGCGGTGGGAAAGTTTGGCGTCATCGGTCCCTATTTCTTCGAACAAAATGGGGTTACCGTTACCATAACATCTGGGCGTTACATTGAGATGGTGAACACCTTTTTCATCCCTGAGTTACGAAGAAGGCGTATTGCTCGTCGACATTTGTGGTTTCAGCAAGATGGGGCCACGCCACACACCGCCAGAGCGTCAATGGCTGTTCTTCGCCCCCTGTTTCCCAACCATCTCATTTCGAGATTTGGTGACATTGCATGGCCCCCTCGGTCCCCTGACTTGTCCACATGTGACTTCTTTCTATGGGTACCTCAAGTCACGTGTCTACGAGGACAAGCCCCGTACATTAGATGCATTGAAGGAAGCGATCCGTCAACAAATCATCCAAATCAACAGAGACCTGCTGGGAAGAGTGGAGGCCAATTTTCGTAAACGCCTTCAACAATGCGTCGACGGCCAAGGACATCATATGCCAGATATAATTTTCGGTACATGATTATTATGACTGAAATGCTATGTTCTTACGAATGTTGTTCTACCAATATATTTTCTTTACAAAAATAAATATCATTTTCCTGATTATTCCAAAAACACTTGTTCCCGTGCCCACCCTGTATATATATATATATATATAAACGGGTGTGCCATAAAAAAGGTACATTTTATAAAAGGCTATAAAATCACATTTGTCATTTAATTTTTAATAAAACTTCTACACAATAAAACATTGTATTTATCTATATGCAAACAAGTTTCAGACTAAAATATCAAATAATTTAAATTCTATCAACATTTAACGAAAGAATATGATTCTTCTACTTAACATGCAAAAATTAATTATTAACCTTTAATATTTTTTTTTAATATTTTTTAACGTAAAATTTACCTGAAATTATTAAAAAATTGTTCGAAATGCTTTCCTTCCATTTCAATAACTTTTTTTATTCTTGGCCGGAATATGGGAGAACTAGGATAGGACTAGAATAAAAGATGTCGCTCATTTACGCGAGATCATCATTCAAAATGGGAAGAGCTTCCACAGGAACAAATAAATCGAGCCACAGATGAATTCCGACCAAGAATAAAAAGTTATTGAAATGGAAGGAAAGCATTTCGAACAATTTTTTTATTAATTTCAGATAAATTTTACGTTAAAATTATTTTTTAAGAAAATATTAAAAAGGTTTAATAATTTTTACATGTTAAGTAGAAAAATCATACTCTTTCGTTAAATGTTGATAGAATTTGAATTATTTGATATTTTAGTCTGAAAACTTGTTTGCATATAGATAAATACATAATATGTTTTATTGTGTAGAAGTTTTATTAAAATTAAATGACAAATGTTGATTTTATAGCCTTTTTAAAATATACCCCTTTTATATGGTACAACCGTTATATACACAGGGTGTCCGGGCTTAAATGGCAATAAAATACATTTATAATGTTTTTATTTTATTGCCATTTAAGCCCAGATACCCTGTATATATATATATAGGGCCGCCGAGGGGGCGGGAAGCCGGGTTAAATCCCTGGGACCCGGACCTCTAGGGGCCCGGAAAGAGGGGGGATAAAATCTAAAAATATTACTAAAGCAATGATTAAATCACAGAGAGGAAATATAACTAATGACCATACATTTTATAGAGATTATAATTATCAGTCAAACTGAAACAGATAAAATATTATCTACGGTCCACCAATGCCAAAGATCAACTGACAGATCTGGGAACCATTGTAATTGAAAGCCAGTTAGCCCGTACTTTAAATTTCATCAGAATCATTTACCACTTTGCTAGAGAAGGCAAAGAAAGTACGCTTCTAATTATGAAAATCTTGCAGTAAACAATTGTCTTGCCTGCGTGGACTCGTACTGCATTTGTAAATTGTATGGTGATACAATTAATATAATTGATTCGAAAAATAAAATGGTCATTTTCTTCTGAGTTGTTTAGTCATACTGTAGTTTTGAATAGTGACTTGGACATATAATCAGTTTAACGAAAATATCATGACTTAACCTAACCAATCGTCAAGGGTGTACAGTTGACCTAACCGGGCATTCAATTGACCTAACTAGGCATTAATTCTTGATTTTTTTTCTGCTACTTTTAGAGATCTGCCGGGATCCTTCAAAAACGTATTCTTCGTAAAGTTGCACTTTTTACCGTTTGACCGACGCTTTTGGCAACGAAAGAATTGGGTATTTTTATCAAAGAAACACACTTTCCCACACTTAGAGCACTTTTTCATAAACAGTAACAGTTTGTGGCTCTGGCTAAATTTAACACAATCCTCCGTAACTAGTTAAGCTAGTTAAAACACATATTAATTATATAAAGTGCTCTAACATGTTTGTTTTTCATTTCTCCAAAAAAAGAAAGTTATTTTTGAAATCAGTGACCAAAACTACATTAGTATACCGATTTTCATTAAAATTCGCTGCTAGCCTCCAAACGGAAATGACCCAAAATACTGAGTAAACAGGGGGACCCATATACCAATCCTTCCCCGAGGCCCGTGGCAGCTCTCGCAGCCCTGTATATATATAATTATATATATATATATATATAAAATCTTTTTTATATTATTCTGTTGGTCTTTTAAGTGTTTTTATGACTTTTATATATATTATATATAAATATATATATAAATATATAAATAAATATATATATATATAAATCTTTTTTATATTATTTTGTTGGTCTTTTAAGTGTTTTTGTATGACTTTTACTTTATATCCTTGTTTTTAACTTTTATTTCTCATTTAGCTTTTCACTGATGATGATCCTCACTCAGAGTCAAAATGTCTGTAATAAATGTTTGGAGTCATCGTCTTGGTCTTATTCCTTATTAGACTTCGGTTCCCTAGAATTATTCTATCGCCAATATATATATATTGGTAGAATATATACCAGGTGTCCCCAAAAAATGATCCTACTTCTAAATAAATGTTTTAAGCTAAAAAAAAAAGAATCTAGACATAGACAAACGCAATAGGTACGTAAAACATAGCAGTTTATTAACCTTAATTAAACAACATGTTCAGTGTAATCGCCATTTTTACTAACAATATTCAACCCTACGCAAATGTTTGACAATTTTTGGAAATAGCTCAGCTATAGGATGTTGTTCATTACTTCATAGACTTTGGTCGTTAGGTCTTCGAGTGTCTTAGGCTTGGTAGAATAGATCCTCTTTTATGTAATCCCACAAAAAAAAAGTCAGAGGGTGCGAGGTCATATGAATATAGCGGCCATTCCACTGGTTCATGAATGGAGATTAGTCGGTCGGAAAAATACTTCCTTAAAAAGTTGCAAGTTTCACAAGCAGTGTGGAGGCGCTCCATCCTGCTGAAACCATTGTGAATCTGGGGTAATGCAGTTATTTCTCTTACTGGACAAACTAGTTGTGGTAAATAGAAATCTTGTAGCATCTGATGATATGAATTCTGCGTTACAGTTCCTACTTTTTCAGTTTAATTCTCAAAGAAGTAGGGACCTACTGCACCATACCACCCAACAGCGAGCCAACTGTTGAGTTTAGCAACACTACGTGAAAGCTCTATTAGAGGCCAGCATGACTTCCCCGGTAACGAAAATTTTGCTTATTAATCTCCCTAGACAGATGTACACAGGGGCGTAACTAACGGGGGGACGGGGGGGATATGTCCCCCCCCAACTTTTGATCTAAGTTAGCTTGATATACTTGATATACATAAGGTAGTTGTGAAAATGCTTCTTTGATTTTCCTATTACTATCATAAATATAGATCATTCTCTAAATCATAGTATTTTAAGAGCATCATTTTGGTCGCAAACACATTACCTACAGGATAGCAGCACAGAAATTAATCGCAGGATTTTTTATCATTATAGTTGCCCCCCCCCCCCCCACTTTTGAAAGCTAGTTACGCTCTTGGATGTACATAACACTTATTAGTGAAGTGGTGTGTTTCTAAAACTCAGGATCTTCTAACTTGATTCGGCTTGTTTTCACTGATACGCGATGCAACAGAAGTGGTCATGTCCAGCCAGTAGCGCCCACAGGATTTCTGACAGGGGGGACACTTCCACAACGTTATCTGGATATATACAGTATATATTATATATATATATTATATATATATATTATATTATATATATATTATTATATATATAGGTACTTACGTATTAACGGGGGCCACCACATATTGATGATTGGTTAGGTTAAGCTGTAATATTTTCGTTAGTTGAAAATTTCTAGGCTTATTCATGATGAAAATTTGGGATTTACCAAAAAGTGAAGATGTAAGATGTAAATATTTGAAATATAAATTATTGTAAATATTTTAAAAAATATTGCTATTTAAAAAATGATGTATTAGAAATTTTCAACTAACGAAAATATTACAACTTAACCTAACCAATTATCAATATGTGGTGGCCCCCCGTTAATACGTAAGTACCTATATATATATATATATATATATATATATATATATATATAATGAACAGGAACACCAGAGAAAAAATAAACATCCTTCAAGGTTTAATCAGTACCAATGTTTCGGAATGCACTAATTGCATCTTCAGGGCTAAAATAATAAAAACATTTCACATATAGATACAAATTACAAATTGCAAATGCAAGTTAAATAATAACAACTTAAAATAAAGTTAAAATTATAAAACGGTAGCTAAGAATATGTAAAAGCATTAAAACTAAAAGGTAAATATATGAAGTTAAAATAAAGTTAAAATTATAAAAAGGTAGCTAAGAATATGTAAAAGCATTAAAACGAAAAGGTAAATATATGAAATTAAAATAAAGTTAAAATTATAAAAAGTAGCTAGGAAAAAATATAAAAGCGTTAAAATTAAAAGGTAAAGAGAAGTACCTTAAACAAATACCTTAACCAAAACATAACATATCTACTGATAATTCATCAGAATTGAGGTCTGGTTTTAATTTATAAATGAACAAAGATTCCATAATTTTAAACTTAAGGTCAGAACTTCCGGCAGCAAGCTGGTATATATATAATATTGGTAATTTATAGACGATATTTAAGATAACACCTTATTGTGTAAGTAATCTCGAGTATTTATACTGTTATAAGTTAAATAAAAGCAATGAAAGCATACTAACACATAGATGACAATTTGCTAATAAAAAAATAAAAATGTCAGCTATTGCATGTAAATATAAATTTCGAGAAAAATAAAAATTTTGTGGGTAAATAATTTGATGTCGCTTACTTTATTTGCACCTATAATTGCAAAAATGTGCAAATTTTAGATTCAAACAAGGCTGTATAATGGCAGGGGCGTACCCAGAAATTTGCCAAGGGGGGGCGACGAACTTGGAACTAATCGTAGAAGTATAACTGAAATAGAGATAAATAATTTTTATGTACGTTCATGATGAGCTTATCGTTCAGTTAGAGATGATTAACTAGCTATTGCTAAGACACATTATGAATAAAAATATAAAAATTATATTACAAAAAATATAAAAATTATGATAAAAATCTGATTAGTAACATAATATTCAATGCAAACCGCAATTAGGATGCTCAGATTTGTATTAACATAAGAATAAAAAAGTGCTAATTTCGAGATTAAGCAGTTCCTTGGACTGTTACCTTTATAAAAGAAAATTATTCTCAGGACCGGATTAAGAGTTTTCGAGATCCTAAGCCATTTTAGATTTTTAGTAGTAGGGGAGGAAAAGAGCTAGCGCCGAAGGCGCCGAAATTTTTTCATTTTCATTCTCATCCTGTTGTAACCTAACAATTTTACTGGGAAAATAATAATAATTCATTAGCTCAAGTGGGGGGGCGATCGCCCCTGTCACCCTCCCCTTCGGTACACCTCTGATAATGAGTGTATACACATTCAACGGTGTAAATATCGTCAGATGGTATAATTATCGTATATTTTTGGTAGATTTTCCGTGTTTTATAATTTTGGTAGATTCTTATATTTTATTAAAATTTCTGATTTTTCATATCAACTCGTAATTTCGGTAAAAGTCCAAAAATTTTGTTGATAATAACAACGTTTTTATTTCTGTGTATTTCATGTTATATATGCTGATGGGAAAAGTTTCATACAAGTACATATAATAGCAACATTTATGGACGACGGGGAGGCACGTGTCCAATTCCTCCCCCTCTGCGGGCGCCACTGTGTCCAACCACATTCGCCACATGAGTGGAGCGAGAAGAAGGAAATTGCAACAAGAAAGAGATGAATCAGTAAAAATGTGTCTGAGAATTGACATTTTTACTTCGAAAGAGACTGAAGGACAATAAAAACAAGAGCAACATGAAGATATTGAGTGAGAGACATCAGGAACAGAAAGCGCAGAGCTAACAGAGGAAAAAGCTGAGAGAAAGGAACCCGAGATTGTGTCTGAAAATCATGGACTGTGGTCGAAAACTTTAACGCAAAAATGAAGCGCACTCGATTTTCTGCTCAGAAATGGCCCCGCCTATTGCCAGAATGAAGATGGCCCCCTGGAAAATTTGCGCAGAGAGCAAAGTAATCAAAATAGTATTTATCTATTTACTATACTCACCCTTGACAGGAAACGTGTATTGCTTCTGCTGCAAACTTCTCTCCTCCAGCTCTTCTGCTTTTGTTGAAGAAGATTTTAGTGATCGGAGTAATGCTACAAAATTTTTGAAACAGAAAACGAAATCAGTGAAGAACATCGCAAAGCTTAAGTGGCGTGGGACTTGTTGTTAACACCATCGGAGAATTAACCTTGTCCTTATACAGATAGGTACACCGCTGAAAAATTTACTGTTTCTTTGGGAGAGAATTCGTTGAAGCAGATAATTTTTAAAAATGTTCATGAAAAATTAAATTATTTTTTACTTCAGTGTAAAACTAAGTATTTTAAGTGTCATGTGCGAATATTAATGCATTAACTATTGGAAAATAGTTTTGTTATCTATTTGTAAATAAATTTTTTAAAATGTTGAAATATCTAGATTTGTCCCAACTTTCTCATGAATATTTATATGAATATTTATGACCGAAAAAGCAATGAATATGAAGAAGACAGGCAGGAAACAAACAAGAGAGGAGGGTGAATTAATTCTGACAACAATGGAATGGACATTGTAAGATTGGACAACGGCAAATATGGACAATAATTTAGACAAAAAATGTATCAATGACCCTTCGCGGTTTAGGGCTGTAAAATCGAACAACCATAGCATTTCTGAAAGTTGAATTTCACCATCAGCCCAAGCTGTGGAAGTTGTCAGCTTATCCAAATATGTCATTCAAATATGTTGTTACAAGTGCGTAGATTAGTACAGTATAGGTTTCGCACTTGAGATCTTCACAGACATTCTTCAAGAACGAGGCGTATTACATTTGAAATAGAATAAAATTTACAAGTGGAAAATGAGTTCCTTGCTAGTTTTTGGATTAAATTTGTGCGGTAGGCGGTAGAAAATTTCATTCTTGACTCGTTAAGCTTATCCAATTTGGCAGAAAAACCATTAGTTTCACATTTGGTGGTCGCTTCTTAGATTGTTTGTTTGTTTTTTCTGTTTAAGGTGCTTCTTAGATTGTTTGTTTGTTTTTTCTGTTTAAGGTGCTTCTTAGATTAATAGTATTGATGGCGAATTTACATAACTTTTTCATGCTTGTTATAAGATTTAGTTCATTGATATTTTGGTGTCAGCCTCACTCTTTAGAATTTATCGACATTGTACCATCTGCAGAACGTATTTGCACTAAAAACGATATTGAAAAACTTAGGTGTATATTATGTTTTAAACATAATAACGGAAAGTAATATTTTCGGTAGAAGTCCAAAAATTTTGTTGATAATAATAACTGGTTTTTATTTCTGTGTATTTCATGTATATATCTGCTGATCAGGGTTGGCAAAAACCCACCAAAACCTAACTGAATTTTTGCTGGGTAGTTGGGTTTTTGCGGTGTTTGCCAACCCTGCTGCTGATAGGAAAAGTTTCATACAAGTACATATAATAGCAATATTTATGGACGACGGGGGAGCCTATCCTGTAGGTTAAATGCTGCCTCAAATTATAATTATCTATGAATACATTTTTCAAATTTTTATTTCAGTCCACCATCCCAAACAATCCTGTATCTGATATAGGTTATTATTCGTTTTTTGACCCAGTCACACACAGCAATATATATTGAATAACCAATCAAAACTGAATAAGAAAATATATAGTATATATTATCTTGTGCAAATTTGTATAAAATGTACTTTTTTATAAAAAAAATATTTTCTACTTTCTAATATGTATGTATATAAATTTAGGTTAATTTGTTTATTTTGGCTACCTTTTTTGGAGATTTTCATTCAACTGTAGGTTACTTTGTTTATTTTTGGCTACTTTTTCTTGATTTTGCCTACTTCTTTCTGTTACTCGTTAGTTTGGTGATTTTCGTTCTAGAACCTTGATGTGTCAATCTTGTGAACTTTATTTTGAAGACCTAATCCGCCTTGTTGGCCTTGATGAAGATAGGGCTACACGCATAAGCAAATTAATCACAGTGAAAATTTTGTGGATCCCTAAGACCACACCATCCACACGCAAAATAAACGCTTGTGGAAGGATGTGAAATCGTGGGTTTTACATGCTGGGAACAGATACCCTCATTACCGGAAATATTTTGCAAGATATTTGTTCTTGGCAGAACATCCTGATAATTCTACAGTTCTGCATCACTTCCTTACTGCAATTGCAGAACTATATCCTCCAAAATAAGGTGATGGTTAGGTTGTGTTTAGCACGAATGCAAACTTTTCTGGTTGATTTTGAGGTGTTTTGCATGAATCTGCCATCTGTTTTCTGTGCAAATGCATAGTTTTTGAGATGATGATATCTCGAAAACTACGCATTTGCACAGGAAAGGATGGCAGATTCATGCAGAACACCTCAAAATTGACGAGACAAGTTTGCTCTCATTATAAAAAGAGACTGGGTCAAAAAACGAATAATTACCCTGATATATTTCATCTTGTCAAGTACGTGAAAGAAGAGTAAACTTTTTAGAAGGCATAAAATAATATGAATGTTATTTTCATTTCATGACACAAATAATTGTGAATTGTGCAGATAAAATACTTTAGCTCAAGTAATAATCATAAAGTAGAACTAATTTTCAGTAGTCTGAAATAAGGTATATCTTTGGCAAATTTTTACAAGTGTACATTACAGGCTTTGTAAATCAAAACTATGTTTTTCTGATGGTTTTTGATATGGTTTGAACACATCAAAACAATTGGAAAAACATGGTTGTAATATATAACCTAACCTAACCTAACTTAAAATTCCTCGAAAGCCTGTAATGTACTCTTGTAAAAATATACCATATCTTTTTTGTATGAATAATAAGAAACCTTGAAAAGAAATTTATAATAATAATGTACAATCCTAAGATGAAGTAAGTTTATTATTGAGTATGGGTAGCAGAGCAGTGGTTAGCTGCTGGCCCTATTTCTTCATTGAAACCCTATGATGCAGTCAACTTTGGTGTTAAATTCACCATAGTGGACAGGGTGGTGGATGTGAAGAGGAAATGGTACGGCCATGTGGAGAGGATGGGGGAGAACTGACTTCCAAGAAGTCTGTGTACAGAAGAATAGTGGGATTGAGGCCCTGGGGATGCCCAAAGATGACGTGGCTCAATATGGTAGAAAGAGAGAATCCAGATTTAACCTAGTGCAGTGGCGAGATTACCGTACTGACTGGGGAGATGCATTGCATGGGAACCAAGTCTAAGTCTAAAGTATATTATGTGGATTACAGCCATATAGTTATTTTTTTGGAGTTTAGGTATGACATCTTAAGATTATCCATAGATTTTTTCCACTTACAAAAGTTGTGTACATGCATCATTCAGTTAAGTATAGCAATCCCTCACAGTATGTAGTTTTGATATTGTGCTATTAATACTTATGCCCATTGTTTACTGATAGCGTGCTATCCCCTGATATAGCATTATTTGCACGAGTTCACTTTATTAAAAAATAAAATATGTGCTCACCTAATAAATATATCAAAAACATCGTAATTGAGCTTAAATTTAAGTTAAAACCATATGAAACATTAATAACATACTGTATAATAAAAGTGCCATTAACCTTCCACCTCTGCCACAGAAAAACCTGTAAGCATGCTTGAATCCTTTTTTAAAGCAAAACCTTCCACCTCTGCCAAAGAAAAGCAGTAAGTGTTGAGTCCACCCTTCCACCAGGAATCCAGACAGCCATTCTTCATTTGACAGATTTGATGTTCCTGAAGTGAAGCTGCATAACTCCTGATCTTATTTTGATATGTTCTTTTATACATTTTATATACCATTTTATTTTTTTTACACTAAATATGTGTTTGTAATAAAGTTGTTACTATCTGTTTCTGTTCATTTAGTAATTAGGGATCAAATTAAAATGTTTTTATATTTATTTATTTTTCCAAGGAATGAATTAGTTATTTACAGTGATTCCTATGGGAATATTGATTTCACTTAGCGCTGTTTTGGTTATTGCTCCAATTTTGTGGAACCAATTAAGAGCACTAAGTGAGGAATTACTGTATAGGCTATTCCTACATTACATATGATGAGACGGATGTAATTTGACTGTTGGTGTCAAGATGTTTCTCTCAACATTATATGACTTGTGAAAGTTACTGGAGAATGAGTATGAGCTGCTCGCATATTTATAATTCAGAACTTAATGAAGTGATTTAAATTGTGGAAAGAGTTGAAGTGACTGAAATACATAAAAATAGTGAAAAATATGGTTTTTTGATCTATTCAGCATGAGTGTTGTAGGCCTATAATGATGACAGCCTAACATAATATGTAGTACCCAATTAGTCAAGCTACAGGATTATTTAGGCCTTAATATATTAAATATTAAAATACTCTTGGTAGTTTTGTAAGAACTAGACAAAATTAAGAATAGTAATGGGAAACATTATGCATAGCTCGGAAGCTAGCTTGTAGGCCTGGGTAGGCTTTTGACTACTGTACTTTGGTATCTGGTTGTACACTATGCTAGATTGGGTAATTATGCAGTAAAATATGACCCAAGATTCTAGTCAAATATCTACTTATATAATCAGGCCAAAAAAAAAAAAAAGTTTTAGTAAAATTTTAATCTAGACAGTTCCAAAATATCCCAAAAGCCACACACACACATTTTCAGGTCAGTGACATCACTATGACATCATTTTGGGGCAAAACTTTAGCATTCAGATGCAGTTCAGAGAGAAAATTCATAATAGTTTAGTGTACAATATGTAAGTTTAGGTTATGGTAAGTTGGTTAGTTATGATAATTAGGTTAGATTAGTAAGCATGGACTGTATCTCTAAATATCTTTAATTGTAATATTTAAATGCATTTTGTAAGCTAAATTACACTGCCAAGATGATAAACTGAATATGCCTTGCCAGAGAGAGCTACCTAGAACTTGAAAGGATTTGGCTTCTGACTAAAACTGAGCACAGAAGTAATTTATGAGATTGTAGTGGTGTTTGCTCCATTTAAAATCCTTCATTGAGATTGTATGAGATCGTGAAGATGTCACAGTAAAGATAAATAGGTATATAGCAGTTAGCCCTTACAAAAAAATGCTTATAAATATAATTAACTAATTTACCAGAGCATTTCAAAAGTCAGGCATAATTCTAAGAAAAATTATAGACCGTATCATTGAGGTAACTAAATAGATCAGTTGAAGCCTATGCAAAATCAAATATAAAGTAGAGAGATTAAATAAATGTAAATGAACTATCACAATATTAAAGAGCACAATGTTCTGTATTCACAGTTTTCACACAAAAAAGTTAAGAACAAAATAGCATAATTTCACTACAAAAAAAAAATAATAAAAAAAATAATGTAGAACTTGCAATAATGGTCTTTTCTACAAAGACAGAAAATAAATAGCTACTATTCAAAAGTGCATACACTGAGAATTGTCCTGTACCCACATAAAATTTTGTATAGACTACAGTTACTGACCTTATAAAATAGTCTTCACCCCTCAGAACCCAGCATGTCAAATTGATTGGCTTTTTATTTTTTGTTTTGATGAAAAGAATTACCTTGTGGGCTATTTGCATCAAAGGAATCTTTAATTTGTGCAAATATCTTAGGGGTTTTGTTAAATTCTGCAAATCAGTTTACCAGTGTGCAAAGTGACAAATTTTAAATTTGCCAAATATCAAACTTTACAATTGCAGGAATATATTGAGTGCCAAAATGTTGTTGATAAAATATTTCCTCAACCAAACTATGATGACTGTTAAGGTTTACTGAATTGGGTCAAAGACTATAGCACAAGAGTCACCATCAGATAAAATTTTGCCCAAATCTGAAATATGAATTAATTTAGATCTATGATAAGCCTATATTAATAATTACTTTTATATTCTAAAATGCAGAATGTTTTGCTAAATGATACACATTCTAGAAATTACCAAACTTTGAACAGAGTTTCAAGTTTAGAACTTTTCCAAACTGTGATACAGTAAACCCTCATCTAATGCGTGTTTGTCCAGCATGAATTTGCTTATATGCAGAAAAATAAATGCGAACAATTGTTTGCTGAAAGCGGAAAATTTGATTATACACAGTTTGCCAAACACGCTCTAATGCAGTAGTACTGTACACATGCCAATACACACACTAATGTTTTCTCCTACACACTCCAACACTCCCGCATCTCCCTCCCTCTTGCATCACCTTGTCTTGGTCCCACTAATGTGTGAAGTTCAGTGAAGTTGTGTTGGATTGTTTTTGTCATATTTTGCCATTGTTTTGCTATTACCCTTAGACAGCAGTATGGCACCAAAACCAAGTGATAGTGAAGAGAAGAAAAGTCGTAAGGTTATGACATTAGCCAAAAAAATAAAGATTTTAGAAAAGTTGTGTGGGTGGTATGAGCATAACATCACTTGGCCACGAGTATCATGTGAATGAGTCTACCATACGCACCATCTGAAAGAGTGAAGAAAAGATACGTGCTATTTTCATTTAATATATTTTTATCATATGTAAATATCATTATCATTAAGTTTATGATTTTATGTTCTTATTTCATATACAATATAGGTAGGGAAATTCATGTGTGTGTAAATAAAAAATCTATGTATCTAAGTATTAATGGGAGACTTTACGCGGCTGCATTCATGTACAGTATCCCCATAATAAGTGCAAAAAAACTTCTTTTTTCTACGTGAAGGTCAAAATATGAAAATAAAAACCCACTCTAATAGACAGAGTTTATTTCCACAACAGTTTTGACACCAGGAGAATGCCAGTGGGCGTCGAAACTGTTGTGGAAATAAGCTCTGTCTATTAGAGTGGGTTTTTATTTTCATACAGTATCCCCATTTATCCCATAAGGTATTAAGTTTGTCCAGTGTGGATTTACCTAATGCGCTGTTCTTGAGAAACCTCTAACCCCCATGTTGGAGGAGGGTTTACTGTATATTAAATGTATGTACTGTATAGTACACCACCAAAATGGGATGACTGAAAAGTTTCACAATTTTTGCAAAATCTATCATTTCTATTATATTTACTGTCTTAAATGCATACTAAAATTGATCAGTGTTTTATGTGCAACATCAGTAGTTAAGTTAATGTACTACTTATAGAAATAAAACAAATTGACAGCATTCAGAGTCGCCCCATTTTATGGTATTGTGTACCACTGTATAATTAGCTAATTAAAAAAATAAATATAATACTTTAGTAATAGTATATTAATAATTGTTTCTGTTAATAAAGAATGATACTATTAACTCTTAGTACTGTAGGTTCTGCAGCTATTATAATGACTATGATTTAATGTATACTACTATAACAGAATTCACTTCTGATGTTAATGACAAATTCATTTGTGTGTCCAAAAAAATTACTGAATGTAACTATAAACTTATCTTGCATGTAATTGTAATAAATTGTATATATTTCATAATTATAACTACGAAGTTTGTTCTATATTATAATTAATCATAATATACTACCAAAATGTAACTACCTAGATATGAAATGCTTTTATCTTATAATAATTAATCTGAGAGCCCAGTAAAGCCAAAAGTTTAAGAGCCAAACTACACAAGTAAAAAAATGAATATGTTCCATTAAAAAATTATAATGTAAATTGTAGTATTGTAATATTTATTTGTACAAATAAAGATTGCCTTATCATTATTATTGTATCACTTATTTATATCAGAATAGGCTAGCATAAAAATGGTATTCCAAGGGGTTGGTTCTCACATAGCATAGTTACTGTTCTCAAATTTGGAAAAACTCTGAACTTTGGACAGCCCTTCCTTCAGTTAGTCCAAACTTGAGAAAAAGTAAGATGTGCACCCAAATTACCATACTGAAAACTTTCAAATTTTTATTTAGCTATATCTTTCAAGCAATTCCATACTATTTTCAAAGCATATTAGCAAGGTTAAGAAATCCAACTGACAGTCATATACATGATGATCAAAATGAAATGCCTCCTTTTACCCTGTCTTACTTTTTCATTTTTCTAATGGTCTAAACTAGGATTTTAAGAGTAGGGCTTAAGTTAGCTTTGTTTTAATTCTTAAGGGCAGTTGTAGAAAACAACTTTTGAAAAAGTTGTAAATTTCCAGAGAGGCATAAAAATTACTCATTGCCACAGTTACTAATTTTGGGGTCCATTTCTAAAATTATTTTTTGGTGAACTTACTATAGCCACATTACATACTTAACCTTTTTGGTTCTCTCTAAGGTAATTAGTGCTATGCACATTGTTTCTTTGTAGATCATTGGCATTGTCTTAAATAAGCCTACTTCATTTCACTTCAGGCCTAATAAAACATCATTGGGCTCTACCTAATAATATAAGCTTTTGTTTCCAGCTCATTTTTCCATTGAAACAAGGCTCAATATGGAAGCTAATTATTATTTTAAATAGATTAATACATTACCATAATCCAAGATTATAAGTAAAATGATACATAATATATATATATACACATTTTATTATAATTGTTAATTTATTATTTGCAGATTATTCCCTAGTTACCTTTTCCAGGTTTTTAGGTTGATATTGTTTTGTAGGTAAATTTTTTAAGAGAAATTAACATACAATATATCCTTCAGTCGTTCAAAACATAGCAAAATGACGGAAGAACAGCAACAAACAAATACAGCCAAATCATCATCCAGTCAAGTTGTAGTAAGTAAAAAAATGTTCTTGGAAGTATACCATACTTTGAGCTAATTTTTAAGATAGATTAGTAGCTACTGTTCATAGTTTTTAAGGTTGGCTATTGTCACTGCTTATCCGTTTTAATCTACTTTTAGAGAATGTAGGCTAATTTCCATATGAGTGATCTGAGAAGTCAGTGTTGGTTAACCCTAAAAGGACGACTGCTACATATTGGTAACCTTTCAAATACACGCATTCATAACTTAACCCTACAAACAATTCTGGCATTAAAGGGTTAAAGATTTATCCCCACAAATGTTTGTCACTGATAGACTAATATTTTACTTAATTTTTAATTAATTTTTAATTAAAGAGTATTTGGCCTTTCATTACATTTTTAAACTTTCAACTCCACTAACTTTAGTTCTGTGAAGTTATTTTGTTTTCCAGAAACCAAATTACACATTGAAATACACACTCTCAGGACACTCCAAAGCAGTCTCTTCAGTCAAGTTTAGCCCTACTGGAGATTGGTTAGCCAGTTCATGTAAGTTGCATTGTGGTTTCTTTAATTGTTCTACATTGTATTTTCACAAAAAATAAACCCCTAACAAATTTGTTAGTGCGGTAAAACTAACCCAGTTTACCAACTTCAAAAATTCTTACGATTCTTGCATGTAGCTAATTTGATTTTGGCTCCTGTTCCAGAACTCTAAAATTCGAGTGGTTGTTTAAAAAATTGACCAGTTGTATGGTGTATTGTAGGTTTTTTTAAAAACTGCCAAAGATTATTTGTTAGTACCTAGTATCTTATTACTAAGTAAATTAGAATGGTACTAATCTAAGAACCCAATTTAAAAGTAAGTAACTGCTCAAAGATTGTTTACTTTTTATTACTTTCTGATGTGGTAAAATGATTATGAAATTTTTCAGAGTTGAAAATAATGGCCAATCCCTAACCTAATTTAATATTGGATAAATTACCCAAGGTGTAAAATTCATTGTTGTAAGTCTGATACTTAGCTTCTGATTTTGATATACTTAAATATGTACTTTAAACCTCAAATCTTATTGTTTAGAAAGTGTATTTTGGGTTAAACCTAATTAGAAGTAAAATGCAGATGTTTCAAAAGAAAAACTTTTAAACTGTAGGTTCTGTCATTTTAATAATTTAAAAGTTTAAGACATATTATTATTGTAGGTACAATAGAGAATTCACTCCAAATATTAATATACATTTTAATATTATATTAAATGAATTTTCATTGTGGAAAGTTCTTTTTCTTATTTAAAGACCAAATTGTGAATTAAGTTCACGTCATTAAGTTAAAGATTGCTTTATTTTGAGTCTGTCCACAATTCACCAGCAAAGTTAACACTACAAATTTCACCACGTTATAATGTAGGCAGACTTAACAGTAATTAAATGCAGTGGGGAAGTAACTGGGAAGAAATCTAGTGATTTTAATTCCGAGTACTTTCGCATCTAGCTGCAGACAAATTGATCAAAATCTGGGGTGCGTACGATGGTAAATTCGAGAAGACTTTGTCCGGCCACAAATTAGGAATCAGCGACGTAGCTTGGTCTCATGATGGAAGGCTCCTCGTTTCCGCCTCAGATGACAAGACTCTTAAAATATGGGAACTTTCTTCGGTAAGTTACTTGAGGCTTCTTGCCATTTTTCTTAAGTTATTTTGAGAGATTACTTTGTGATGGTTAATGTAAACCTTAAATGGCTTGTTTTTATTTCTTTAATAATTATGCCAATGCCAAATAAATTTGGAGGGGACATACTGGATTACACTTCTGCATCCTTTGTCCGTTCGTCACATTTTCGTGTCTTCGCCATAACTTTTGAACTGCTGAATATAAACTTATGAGTTAATGAGATTTCATACACATATGGTGGCAAATATAGGTGGGGGTAGTTCTAGTTTGTGAAAGATTGCTAAAGATAGATTATTTTGGCTTTGATTTTCATTGATTTTCGACATTGAAGCTCAACATGAATTAGAGTAAACTTGCGATAGGAGGAAGGTTGATTACAAATCATTCTCTGTGTTCATAATATGGTGATTCAGTAAGATGGGAAGAAATGCGATTGGTACCTTAAAACATTTGAAGTGAATTTAAAGGTATTTCATATGTTTATAAGTTTATTTGATGGGAAGGTTGCCATTAGGACTTAAATGTAATTAGATTTTAACTTCATTACGAGTCTTGCCATTCTTCTCAAATGATGCAAAATTGAAGAATGAAGGGCGGTCATTTTTCCTCACCTTTAAGTAACAACTTTCCGATACGCCTTCGAGTAAATAGTCTTCTTTTTTTTTTCAGGGCAAGTGCGTGAAGACCTTGAAAGGGCACAGCAATTACGTTTTCTGCTGCAATTTCAACCCTCAGTCGAACCTCATTGTTTCAGGATCGGTGAGAAATCATACATACATTATCTAAGAACTCCTTTCCCATTCTCATTGGGGTGGGCACCACAATGCTTGAGTTACGAACTGAAAACATTCGAAACACACACACAGTAATAAAAAAAATATATATATATATATATACAGGGTCTACATAAAGTCAGGATCTATTTTTGTGAAGCACTTGGAAATTATATGGAATTCAATCATAAAATGATAAAGTGCTAACATTTATTAAATAATTAAGAGTAGGATTCGACGTGAAGCCCATCAGTATCCCTGCACAGCTCAAATCGTTCCGCAGCATTTCTAAACACATTCTGGAGCATTTGCGGGTTTTGTTATCTGCAGCAGTTCGTATACGTGTACGTAAGTTTTCAAGACTCGTAATCTTCGTCTGATAGATGTGCGATTTGATAAAGCCCCATGCAAAGAAATCTAAAGGGGTTAAATCTGGTGATCTCGCTGGCCAAGGTCTGTTGCTTCCGCGTCCGATCCAGCGATTTGGAAAACGTCCATTTAGATAATCCTGAGCAATTTTGGCATAGTGACAAGGAGCACCATCATGTTGATAGACGACGGGGATAGGATTGTTAGTACCGTCGTCTATCAACATGATGGTGCTCCTTGTCACTATGCCAAAATTGTTCAGGATTATCTAAATGGACGTTTTCCAAATCGCTGGATTGGACGCGGAAGCAACAGATCTTGGCCAGCGAATCACCAGATTTAACCCCTTTAGATTTCTTTGCATGGGGCTTTATCAAATCGCACGTCTATCAGACGAAGATTACGAGTCTTGAAAACTTACGTACACGTATACGAACTGCTGCAGATAACATAACCCAGCAAATGCTCCAGAATGTGTTTAGAAATGCTGCGGAACGATTTGAGCTGTGCAGGGATACTGATGGGCGTCACGTCGAATCCTACTCTTAATTATTTAATAAATGTTAGCACTTTACCATTTTATGATTGAATTCCATATAATTTCCAAGTGCTTCACAAAAATAGATCCTGACTTTATGTACACCCTGTATATATATATATATATGTGTGTACAGTATATGTTACACACAGACCGTGCATGGAACAAAGAACTCTGGGAAAACTAAATCCACTATAGTCAGAATAAGTAATGATAAGTGACAAATACTATAGTTTTTATTTTTAATGATGGAAGCTCAATGTGGGCAACGGGTCACTAGCAAAGTGATCCGTTGCCCACGTTGGGCATTACTTATTAGGACCATAGTGGACTTATTTTTCCCGGAAGTGTTCCTTGTTCCATGCACGGTCTGTGTGTAACATAAAAGTTTCTCAGGGGACCATTGCGAAGTGTAGCATATATGTATGTATGTATACAGTCAGCTCCCCTCCGCCTGTAGCCACCTTGTCGTGGTGGGTGGGCTCCCTGTTGATCCAGTGGGCTATGTCGGCGGGGGCTTACTCCCCAGAAGGGTCACCCATGCCGGACAGGCTACTGGGGAGACTGGGCTAAGAGCCACTAAAGTCTTTGGCTCCCAGGGCTATCCTCCGGAGGTGACTCCCTTAGGGCGTCACTGTGTTGGATGGTCGGGTGTCCGGGCCGGTGGGATTGGGGGGCTGGGGTCTTTGCGCCGTTTGCAAACAAACTTTTGCATCACGGGGCTGCTGCCCTCTGGAGAAGGGTTCTCGCCCCTGCCCACCTCGGGGGGCAGGGGAAGCTGGCACTTCACTGAAGCGGTCCGCTCTTTCTTGGACCTTTCCAACATGCCCCCTCCCTCAGTTATCCCCATCTCGTACCAGCATCCACCCTCTCTGGCTCCTCACCCCTATCAAGTTTGGCAAGGACCTATGTGTCCTACCAAAGACTACCACGATCACTATGGTGTACAGGTCACTCTTCCGAGAACACGCAACCCAACACCCGGACACTGTCCCCATTTATACAGATGGTTCCCACTCGGAGGCTGGTACGGCCGCCGCAGCGGTGATACTGGCCCAGCCGCTTTCTCGAGGCGTCAGCCTGCCCCGCGAAGCCTCGGTTTCTCAGCAGAACTCTTCGCGATTATGGAGGCCCTCGACATTGTGCGCACCCACCCTGCCAGCTCCTTTGGCATTTATTCAGACTCCCAAAGCTCACTTCTCTCCATCGAGAGATTTAACCCCCCAACCCGCTCGTCCGCACCATCCAGCAAACCTTTCACCGCCATTCAAAAATTACGTAACGCTTTTTTCCACCAAAATTTATACCCCACCCCACCCCCATAACACTGTTACACCTATCCAACCACCCCTAAAAAATTATGTAGCACCAGCACTAACCTCCCCCCCCCCCCTCACATTATCCTATAAAATGTTGTTTTCAATAAATTGTTACTTCTCTCTTACAAAAAACTTTTTGCTCATCACTTATTCGAAACCTTTTTATGCATGATAATAATTTGTTACTCTCACCTATATTATATACAAGACAGTGCTGAAATTACATATCTTGTCATTTTCCAGTTTTATGTATTTGTGGTGATGGTGTAATGCAACACTTGAGATGACACCCCTCACCCCCATGTAACACACTGCTGTAACACCTGGCCTAACTCCCCCACCCCTTTCTGCGTTACATAATTATTGAATGGCACACAGGTACTGTACACTTATATTATAAAACAAATTTGAGGCTCCTTTCCAAGTTGTACTATTCTTTTGGAGCCATTTTATTCTGTAAAACTAAGATGGTTCAGATAATTCAGTTAAAAAAATATTTTGAACGAGCAACTTGTTGGTAGCCAACTTCCCACACTGCGCAAAACACAACCTCAGTCTTTCTGAGGTTGTGTTTTTAGAATCTCCCTTTCCTATCAGTTTCTTGGAAACACCCTCTACGTGACATCACGGAGGAACACCAATCACAACGCGTCAGGGTTTGAACGAGGGAGGTGGGAGGTGACTCAGCCGATGGGTTAAGCGACCTGCCCAGCCTCGCGTGTACGCTAGGGTGGGGTGTAACTTTATCAATCGCGTGTACGCAAAATCACGTTCGACAAAGTCGCTCTCGAAGAGGGTTGACTATATATATAAGGTTACCATCCCGAATATTTTTAGGGATCCATTGTTACCTTTTATTGCAAGGTTGAGGGTGTACCTCCAGTGGTACGTCAGATGAAACCAACGTCTTCATTTATGCAGCTCATAAATCGGTTCCATTCCTATCTTTTTCTCGTTAACTTTTTCGTTACATTTCTATCAATTCATCGTTATTCACACATTTACTAATTACATCCTCCATCTTTTGCGTCGTCTTGCTCTTCTTCTCACACTTGCGCATTCACTGTTATACACCTTTTTTACAATTCTTTCATCATTCTCTCCACATGGCCATACGAGCGTACCATGCTATCCTCCATTCTCATTTTCAACGACTTCTTTCCCGAACATCCTTTCTCCTTTCTCATCCAATCAATCCGTTTTACACCAATCGTTATTGGTGTAAAAGATTATTTCTGCTGCTTAAATTCTTCGTCTCAACTTCTCTCACGTTTGACAGTGAAATATCATGCCAGGAGTCAGGGAGTGCTGGAACTCCTGTTACTCTTGTCACTGTCCTCCTTAGCTGATCTTTTTCCGTGTCTCATCTACCCTGTGAGCAGTCCAGCATGGTCTGAAACACACGCTTCTCACTCTATTCCTCACTACACATGCATGCATCTTTCACACTACACAACCTTTTCAAAATTTATATTTAAAAAAAATGTCATCATTGAGCCTTGGAGACCTTGTTTTTGGCTCTCTCCGTCCTCTGTGGAGGCGTCACTTTTGCGGGCGCTCGCCCTTAGCCCCCTCCTTGGTACATTAAAAAAAAAACAGGCGCCTCTCATCCATACACCGAGTGTTGGCACCAATATACCTTCGTGTAAACTTTTTGCTCCATCTGTATTCAAGCATTTTCTTCCTGTCATTGCTTTTATCGCACCTATTATTCAGTTTAAGTTGATTAATATCAGGATTAGAATCACTGACTTAAATTACACACACACACACACACACACACACACACACACACACACACACACACACACACACACAACATGATATAATGTATAAAATTTGTGGGTGTGTGAAAGTTATTTACTTCGCTTACACATTGGTTGGAAATTAAAGTGAAGAAGAATGAACAAATTTTAGCTTTTATTGAATGTTTGTTTTGAAACAGTTTGACGAGAGCGTTCGTATTTGGGACGTGAAGACAGGCAAGTGCCTAAAGACCCTTCCGGCACACTCCGACCCCGTCAGTGCCGTCAACTTTAACAGAGACGGAACTCTCATCGTCTCCAGCAGCTACGATGGACTCTGGTAAGTGAAGGCTATTTATCATTACAACGAACACAAAAGGAGGAAAAAGGAACTAATTGTTCATTGAAAAAAAAAGAAGTTATTGAGATGAGGTTCGGATTGACTGATTGGCTC
This sequence comes from Bathynomus jamesi, assembly GCA_023014485.1. NCBI lineage: Eukaryota > Metazoa > Arthropoda > Malacostraca > Isopoda > Cirolanidae > Bathynomus > Bathynomus jamesi. The sequence continues at coordinate 377,424 of JAJOZX010003931.1, read as the reverse complement.
GTTTCCTGATGAGAAACGTCAGGATAGTTTTAATTTCAAATTTAGCGAAACTTTTTTTTTATCATTATTTGTAACGTATAGATAAAGTTAAAAGTTAGTTTTTAAAAGTTTGTATTTGTTACATACATTGCACTGAAATCTTGTCCCGCAGCATGAGAAACTACAAACTAGCCTTACTCGTTATGAAATGTATGAAACTAACTCGATTGAACGTTATAAGAAATCTTTAATCAGAAAAGAATAGTAGTGGCAGTTTTACATTTTTTTTTTTTGTACAATTTAGGTATTTTATATGTCGTTAATATATTCCCACCATTCTAATCTGAATATGTCGTTGGAAGCTTTTTAGGCAAAATTGATGGGATTAAATTTATATTTTTATTGAAAGTTTTTCTCCCGAGTTGTGAATGTTTTGGATATCTTGCTTTCATTGTTTAATAAGTTTTTCTTTGACAGTCGAATATGGGACACGACTTCAGGCCAATGCCTGAAGACGTTAATAGACGACGATAATCCGCCTGTCTCTTTCGTCAAGTTCTCTCCAAACGGAAGTACATCTTGGCAGCGACGCTGGACAACACACTCAAATTGTGGGACTACAGCAAGGGTAAATGCCTGAAGACTTACACGGGACACAAAAACGAGAAATACTGCATCTTCGCCAACTTCTCCGTCACGGGAGGAAAGGTATTGGATAGGTTGGTTTGCGCCAGGGATGGAAAAATAGCATTTTACATTAAAAAAATTATTTGAAAAATATATTGCGTTGAACAAATCAAACATTTGAAATAATTTTTTTATTATTATTATTTTCAGTGGATCGTATCGGGTTCTGAAGACAATTTAATTTACATTTGGAACTTGCAAAACAAAGAAATTGTTCAGAAATTAGAAGGTCATTCGGGTAAGTCAATACACGATGAGTTATCTATAGGCCTAACCTAACTTCAAACGTTGCTTTCATTCACTGAGATCACTAAATCGATCTTAGTATTAGAGACTACTACTGCTTTTAGAATTCGTGTTGTTTGATCATTCTGACACGCGAAGCAGGTTTATTTTATTCCTCAATAACTGTACAAAGGGTTTAACTTTTCTCGCTGCATGAAAGCCCAAAATTTAAAGAAGCCAGGAAACTCATTTTGTCACAGTGTTGGGGTAAGTGTGCTTCCAGAAGTCGCCTTTAGCCCAAGTATGAGCAGTGTAAGCAGCCAAGTCAACCCAACCCAGAAACCCGCAAGTGGGAACGAACCAGAGCAAATGTAAAAAATTACAGTGCAGGTCCTTCAAATTTTCTTTGATAAGTGCACGGCAGTTGATAGACAAAAATGCTATATATCACCTGACTGGAGACAAACTAGTTGGTTTTAGGAGGGACCAAGAGACTATTGAACGTGTCGGAAAATAGGGAAGCAGATTTTTTTTTCTTTAATTTACCGCCGATTCGTACCTAGGGAAAGTGGTACATATCTCGGCGAGACAGTGGGTGGGTGGTGGTGGTGTCACTGAGTTGGGGATGGTAGACTAGGGGAGTGAGTAAGGTTCAGTTGCTGGATAGGCGGTAGGAGGGGTATGGACTTACATACGATGAAACAGATGGGAATGAGTGAGGAAAAGGAAAAGCGCTTCCGCTGAAAAGTGGGGGCTTCGGCGAGTATGGATTGTGGACGCTCGGGTATGGAAAAGAGAGGGAAACACCTGCGACGAAGAGCGGACAGGTTTGGGCATTCGACCAAGAGATGTACGATAGTGATTGGGGTAGGCAGGTAGGGCAGAGCAGGGCTGGCGATTTAGCCATAAAGTGACCATGTGTAATGCGTGTGTGTCCTAGACGGAGACGGGCTAAAACCACTTCTTTATGGCGGGACCGGTGGAATGAGGAGACCCAGTATCCTAATTGCGGTTTGATCTTGTGGAGTTTGTTTTATATGGCCTGGTCCCATTCCCGTTGTCAGATGGAGCGGAAGTGGGAGTAGAGAGTCGGGAAGAAGTCGGAGAAAGGGGGGGGCCTGGAGGAGGCCGGCAATAAGCAGGCCGTCTTTAGCGTGCGGTCCGCCGCCTCGTTACCCTGGATGCCGACATGTGCCTGGACCCAGTAGGCGGCGATTGTGTTGTGTCGGAAAGTTGTTAAAAAGTGGAAGGTTTGCTGGATGGTACAGAAGAGCGGATGAGGGGTGCTAAATCTCTCGAGGGAGAGAAGTTTGCTTTGGGAATCTGAATAGTCTCCATAATCGCGAAGAGTTCAGCTGAGAAAACGGAGGCCTCGAAAAAGCGGCTGGGTTAGCTATCACCGCTGCGGCGGCCGTACTAGCCTCGGAGCGGGAACCATCTGTATAAATGGGGACAGTGTCCGGGTGTTGGGTTGTTTTTTCTCGGAGGAGTGACCCGTATATCGTAGCGATCATGGTAGTCTTTGGTAGGGCACACGGGTTCCTGCAAAACATGATAGGGGTGAAAAGCCAGGGAGGGTAGATGCTGTATGAGATGGGAACAACTGAAGGGGCGGGCATGTTGGAAAGGTCAAGGAAAGAGCGGACCGCTTCAGTGAAGTGCCAGCTTCGTCCCTGGGGTGGGAGTTCAGAAATCGCCGCGCATAGAAGCGAAGAGGGTAGTCTCTGTGCACGGAGGTATGTCCTCATGAGGAGCAGACCCCGTCGGAAGGCGAGAGAGGTAATTGCAATCCACTTGGAGGCTGGGGAAGAGCGGAAGGCACCGGTGGCGAGGCGGAGGCCCCTATTAAGTACCGGGTCCAAGATACGGAGGCAGGCGTTGGAGGCTGAACCGTATACTACTCTGCCATAGTCCAGCTTCGACTGCACCATGGAAGTATAAAGACGAAGGAGAGAGCGTCGGTCTGCCCCCCCACGTGGTGTGTGAGAGGTGATCTAGGAGAACAAGGGGACGTTGGAAGGATTGCTTCAGGTGTCTGAGATGGGGAACCCAGTTGAGCCGTCGGTCCTGAGTCATGCCCAGAAATCGCGTGGAGGGTAACCACCTCAAGAGGATTGCCGTATAACGTGATAGAGGGGATAGGAAGGGTCGAGGGTCTTTTGCTGAAGAGCATACACTTGGTCTTGGGGTTGGGAGGCGGAACCCCACCGACGTCACTCACCTTTCCACCCGGTAGATGGCTAGCTGAATTTGCCGTTGAACGACGGACGGCTCCCTCCCTGCGAAGTAGATCGCAAGGTCATCCGTGTAGATGGAAGAACGGATGGTGGGTGGAAAGCATTTTGAGACTGTGTTCATAACTATGGAAAAGCATAGAACACTGAGGATGCTTCCCTGTGGGACCCGTCCTCCTGTACGAAAGTGAGAGGATTGAGCCCACCCAAACTTTAAAGGTTCGGGAGGAGAGGAAGCCCCTGATGAAGGTCGGCATGGCTCCGACGAGATCCTGATTTTGGAGCTGACTGAGGATTATTGTCCGACGGGTGGTGTCGTAGGCCTTTTGTATGTAAAAAAAAATTGATAGGACGAACTGTCCACTGTTGGAGGCATCTGTATGTCTCGGTTGAGGAGCAGGAGAGGATCAGATCAGTGGTGGAGCGAAATTATCTGAAGCCGGACTGGGTAGCTGGGAAGGAATCACTATTTTCAAGGAAGAAGGATAGTCGCCTAACGACCATTTTTTTTCGTCGAAGACTTTGCAGGCATAACATGTTAGGGCGATTGGTTTGTAGTTTCTGGGATCGAGGGAATCTTTGTCGGGTTTGGAGAAAGGGATTACGTGGGCCTCCCTCCACTGGGAGGGGAAAGTGCCTTCTATCCATATACGGTTGTATAGGTCTAGTAGGAAAATTTGTAAGGTAGGGTGGATGTGCTGTATCATGCTGTAGGGGATACCGTCCGGGCTGGGACAAGGGGATCGTCGAGAGGCCAGTGCCGCCTGTAGTTCACGCATGGTGAACAACCGATTGTAGGTGCTGTCTATGAACGGTGAAGAGGAGCTCTTGTTAGGGGCGATACGAGGGAATTGTCTGCGGAGGAAGAAACGGCGGCGAAAGTAGAAACTAGGTGGTTTGTCACCGATTTGGGGTCGTAAAGAAGTCCGTCGTTAGTCCGGAGGGGACATCTCGCCTCTCGAGACCCCGTATCTTCTTCCAGATGGTAGCTGAAGGTGTGGTGGTGGTGACGCTGGACACAAAGGCACGCCAAAAAGCTCGGCGCGCTTTCTTCATTGTACGGCGGGCGATGGCCCTGGCCCGCTGCATCTCCGTGCGATGTATGGGGAGTCGCGTACGGTAGAAGTGTCGAGTAGCCTTCTTCTTGGCGCGTATGGCCTCCGTGCACTCTGGGGTTCACCAAGGTACCCGTCAGGTGCTAGGGTAGTCGGAGATCGTGGGATGTTAGTGCATGCAGCCGCTACAACTATTGACTCGAAGTATGCTATGCACTTGTCGGAGGATGGGAAAGTGAGCAGTCGTACGGGTTGTATATGTATTGTCGTGGAAGCGGGACCACTTAGCTTTGGCAGTAATCCATTTCTCCCGTACCCGAACGGTCTGGTCGGGCCAATTTAGCGCGAGTTGAACAGGGAAATGGTCACTTCCATAGTCCTCTTGAAGGACTTGCCATGTGAAATCTAGGAGGGCATCGGTCGAGACGAAGGACAGGTCTGTACAGGATGGAGTGCAGCTGGTGGCGTGGTAGAATGTAGGAGAGCCATCATTGAAGTACTCGAAGGAGAGCTCGGTCATGATAGTAATCAGCGTCGGGGCCATATAGGTGGAGTGTGTGTCTCCCCACAACGGGTGGCGACTATTGAAATCGCCCAGTAATAGAAAGGGCCTGGGGAGTTGTTGTACCACCTCCACCAGGTCATCGCAGGAGACGAGTGTGGGGAGGGAGGTATATTGAGCAGACGGTGTACTGTCTATCCAGGGAAAGCCGGGTAGCAACCACCTGTAACGGGGATCGGATAGAGATTGTAGAAGGGGACTGCGTGGTGTCCGAGAATGGCAGCCCCCCTTCGAGTGCAGGTAGGAGACGGGGTGGTGATATAGGAATATCCAGTAGGACAGGCCATGGCCTGGTCCCCAAGATTAGCTCCTGGAGACAGACACACCGGACGGGAAGTGGCAATCAAGGAATTAAGACCGTCGTAGTTTGCGAATATTCACTATTCCTCTGCAGTTCCACTGTACTATTGTAGTTTTCGGGGAATCCATTATTCGATGATGGGGGATGGGTAAAGGTGTAGGTGTTAGGGGGTTGGGGTGTGAAGGGAGATCTGGGGTTCGCGAAGGCAAAGGATGGGTCAGGAGCATGGCTGGCTATCTGCCGTTCACCAGAGAAGAAATCGGTCGGCCAGTCGACCTCCGCGGAGATTACGGGGTCAAGTCGGCCGAGCGAGACCGGAGGCGTGGATCACGGCAGCTAGAACGTCATGGGGTCAGAGGATGAGGAGTTTCTTGGTGGGCTTCTGTGTTCGGGCCAGGAGAGGGCGCTTTATTTTCCAAAGTGGCACCTCCCCGCCTGTCTGGAGTCTCACGGCGGACCCTGGGTGGCGATAGGGGGTACCAGAAGGATCGGGCAGGTGGGAGGGAGGACGTGCTTAGGGTGGCTAACGTGGAGGGGGCAGGTACTGTGTGGATGGAATTAGATGAACCAGAGTGTTATCGTGGAGAGGTGGAAAAAATGGCACCAGGAGGCAAAGGGAGATCCATGACTCATGGGCGCGGCCGAGCTCCCCTTGGTCACACCATGTAGTTGCGCCAGAGCCCCATCCACTGGATCCTCGGGGAAGATGATGTCCAGATTGGATCTCGTCGTGGGAGGCGGGTCATGTAAATTCGGCTACTACTGTTAGAGTCTGGGGGGTAGATTGGAGGGATTTCCGCGGTGGGGTGATATGGTCCTCGTAGACGAGGTGGGGGCTGTAAGGGTCCGAGCCGTCTCCTTAGATCTGGGGAAAGAGGGAGAGGCATGTTGAAAGGCTGGTGGGTCTGTCGGCTTGCTCCGGGCGTTAGGTTCGGGTGTGTGCTGGGAGGGCAGAGTTCAAGGTGGACGGGGCCTGGGTGTCCTGGTCCCAGATTCCTGGGGAATCTGGCAGGTGAGGTGTGTGAAGAGGAGGGTTGGTGGGGGGACAGGAGGTCGTCGGGTCCGGCGAGGACTCCCTTTGGGAGGCATGGGGACCAGTGGTCGAGGGGGGTTTGAGCGGCAGACCAGGACGGTGTGCCGAGAGGACAGAGCCGACGGCAGCGGCGTAAGATACCCGGCCTCACCTCCCGACTGCGCACCCTGTCTCGCGCCTCTCAGAGGCTAAGAAAGTCCGCTACCTGCAGCCCTCGGACCTCCTCGAACTTGAAGAAAAGGTATTCGCGAGATGAAGAAGGGTGTGCGCCTTCGCAATTGGAGCATTTGGGTGTGTTGGGGCACTTGTCTGGGTGAGCGATTTCTCCGTAACGAACACACAGTTGTGCGTTTGTCGGCAAACTGAACTGACGTGTCCGAACTTATTGCATTTAAAGCAACGGGTCCGGTCTGGGATGTATGGGCGGACAGTGAACTCACACGACGTCATAGACAATACGGTCGGTTAAGGACTAAGATGTTGAAGGTGAGAAGTAGGCGCGGAGTTGGGGAGGGGGTGCCTTCCTGTCGGGATGTGAAGCGGTGGATCTTAGTGACACCCTGGGGTGCGAGGTCCTCCAGGAGCTCGTTCACTATGATCGATAATAGGCGGGTGGTATAAATAGTGCCCTGACTCTCGTTCAGGCGAGGGTGTGGGAGACGGACACCGAGCATCCAAGGACCTCAGTGGGGACAGTAGGGCTTTCGTTTCTGCGGCTGAGCGTGATTTGATGAGGAGGGAGCCAATTTAGGCCGGGCTGAAACTCAAGATAGAATTAATCAGTCATTAACAGTTGGCTTTTGATATAAAAATAAGATTCCTGAAAAAAAATAATTGGTGGCCACCAACGTGTGTCCGGCCACCCCGTTTTTGTAAAAACATCTAATGCCGCACTAGCAAAATCAGGAAAATGGCAATATCTCTTCTTCTGAACATGCTAGAGAGATGGTTTGCATACCGAAAGATGCAGAATTTGATTTAGAACAAATTATTAAGAGTGGTATTTTTTCATAAAACTTTTAGTTTGAGTTATTTTAGAAAAACTAATTTTTTGGGCCCATAGACCCCCTTTCGACGGACCTTAGTGACAAAAGAAATTCTAAAATAAGCATGATTTGGCTTTTTGATTACTAACATTGCCCTAAAAGGATGTTGACATGGACATAGTGATCACATGATATGACTTCTCCTTGTTATCTTGCATCCATTATGCTTGATTAAAGAATAGAGGGTGGGGCTGCTTCATGAACTTTTTTTAAACGTAATAAATTGAGTTTTCAGGTGCCTTTGTTATAAGTTTCCAACTGCAATTTGTCATTGAACTCAACATTTGCAATATAAAGTATGACTTCTACAAGGAAAACAGTTGCTAAAGTACTTGGTGATGTACGTTTTATGCCAGCAGAACAGTTTCCTTTAGGGAAATTGCCTACGTTGAAGCAAGTTATTGAAAGATGTTTGTGTTTCGGAGACTATAAAACAGATGCTGTACTGAGAGCTACTTCTGAGGAATTGCATAAATTGTGGGTCACATATAATGTTTATCCAATATCAGTAAATGCCATACAGAGCCGACTGAAAACCCAAATAAAGGAATTCAACCGCCTTCTGAAGTATGACAAAAAGAAAAGGGGACCTAAATATCATCAAGATCTGGATGATTTTCTGAAAACTGTAAACGTTTTATTTGACATATATCAACATGATCACAAACTGTTGGCAGATACAGAGAAAAAGCACTTACTAAAAATGACTGAATCAGTGGGATATTTGTCTTCTGCATCTAAATGAATTGCCACTTAGACACATCTTCATAACTTTAGATGGGACAACAAAAAGTCCAGACAAATTTTCTGGCCCTATTGGTTCTCAGCTCAATGGGATGTGTCAGAATGGAATGTTGTGGACTTCAAATCTATACCTTATCCTGCATTTGTGCTTCTACCAAATGAGGTGGTCAATAATTTATCAACAGACCAATACTATGGATACTGCATCTGCTGGGCAATTATTACTGGTGAAGTGGATGAAGACCTTGCACTCTTAGAAGTTGGCCTGCTAAATCACTCTCGATGGCTCACCTTAGCCTGTAGAATTCTTCGCTTTTATGTTTCACAAAAAAGACCCAGTAAGAACCTCAAAATCATAGTAGAATTCATCATCAAAGTATACTTTCACAGTTGGTTCAATATCAAGGCTAATAAGAGGCTAAGTGATGGGTCAAGAAACCTATTCAATATGATCCAAAGAGTAAATAAATTCTCTGACAGGAAAATTAGAGAAATTTGTTATGACGTATTAAACAATAACAGCTATTTTGCTCATGGTGAAAATATTTTAGTTGGAATGCTGGCTGATGAAGATGAAGAGGTGAGGAGGTGTGCTGTCAATAAAGTTGTGTGTCTGAGGGAGTTATAGAGGATTTTGATGATGAATCTGGTAGTAGCAATGATTTTGCAGATGGAATAATTGAAAGTGATGATGAGAATGAAGAGGATCATGAAGGTGGTACTGATGAATATCCTGCTATAGATGAGAATGTTAGGGTCTTTAGAAAGCCAATCATCAATTTCAAAGCTTCTGCATACCACAAGCTGTCTGCTATGTCCCAATGGGAAACTGTTCCACCTGTATTAAAAGAATTCAGTAATGATGAACTGCGTGATTTCATTAATACCGCATTGAAACTGGATCACGAGTGCCACAGTCAGAATGTTGAAAGGCACATCAAGCTTGTCACTGAAGCATCCTTGGCTGTTGTAGGTCATGAGCGTAGAGATGGTCTTATTAGAAACAAAATTAGATAACGTAAATTAATGAGAGATTTTGTGTCTAAAAAATATTTTAAGTTCTAGATTATTATTTATCATGCTAAAATATGACAAAATGACAATTTGTTAATTGTATAATTTAATGTTTGGCGTTTTGGAATGTCAAAAAGCATTTTCAATGAATTTAAAATGGCTGATTTTGATTGATTTTGATTGCTGATTGAAAACCACTAATACATGTCAATTTGCAGCTTCAGAATGTTTTATTGTGTTGACATTCAGTTGAAAGGGGATCTATGGGCCCCAAAAATTAATTTGTTCTAAATCAAATTCTGCATCGTTTGGTATGCAAACCATCTCTCTAGCATGTTCAGAAGAAGAGATATTGCCATTTTCCTGATTTTGCTAGTGCGGCATTAGATGTTTTTACAAAAACGGGGTTGGTCGGACACACGTTGGTGGCCACCAATTATTTTTTTCAGGAATCTTTTTTTATCAAAAGCCAACTGTTAGTCACTCTGATAAATTAAAATCAAACAAAAATTATAGTTTCAGCCTGGCCTAGGAGCCATCCCTCTATGGTCGCATATCATAGCGGCTGGAGTTACTGCGGGCTCGAGTTGCCTGAAACGTCCACTCAGAGTTGGTCGGAAGGGACCCAGAGGTAGGCCGGATCACGAGGAATTTATGGATACTTGGAAGGGAGAGGGAGGCTGTAGAATCGAAGTGGACTTGGATAGTCAACGGTCGATAGGATGAACGTGAATGCTGACTTCCCCTCCCTCGTGGGGAGGCGGGCCGACAGCGGGTGACGGGGGCATACGGGGAGAGCAAGAAGCCGGGTTTTGGACGCGGCTGAGGTGGGCTGGGGCGAGAGTCCTGCTCCAGAGGGTGTATGTCCAAGGTACAGGCTGGGGTCGGTAACGGAAGAGGAGAGAGAAAGTGTTCCGCTGCTGGAGGTGGGGGGGGGGCACCTCCTCAAGACGTGGTCTTCCAGTGGTAGAGGACTCGGAGGGCTTCGTTGCCCACCACCCGAGTTCTAGGACAAGAAGTAATAGTTTTCATGTTATTAATGTTGTAGAACACGGACCCAGGGGACGCAAGAAACTGCCTGCCAGTGAGAAAGGGAGGCCGAGCGCAAACTGCAGGGGGCGGGGTACCTCGTCCCCAGGGGGGACACCGTCGTTTTAAAAACGGGCCCCCGTGATGCGAAAGTTTGCCCACAAACGGCGCAAAAACCCGTCCCCGAATCCCACCGGCCTGGACACCCAACCATCCAACACAGTGACGCCCTAAGGGTGTCGCCTCCGGAGGACAGCACTGGAGACCCGTACTGGGAGCCAAAGACTTTAATGGCTCTTAGCCCGGTCTCCCCAGTAGCCTGTCCGGCATGGGTGACCCTTCAGGGGGCTAAGCCCCCGCCGACGTAGCCCACTGGATCAACACGGGAACCCACCCACCACGACAAGGTGGCCACAGGCGGGGGGGAAGTAGATGTGGTATGTTTGAGCAGAGAGGGGGTTCGGAGTAGGAGAGCTGTGGCGAATGGGTTGGTCCGCAGGGAGGTGGTGGTGGAGGCCCTAGGCAGGATGAAAGGTGGAAAAGCGGTAGGATTGGATTGGATCGCTGTGGAGCTCTTGAAAAAAGGCGGTGATTGTAGTGTTGATTGGTTGGTGCATCTGTTTAATGTGTATGGACAGAGGCGAGGTGCCTCAGGACTGGCGAAGTGCATGTATCGTCCCCCTGTATAAAGGCAGGGGAAGGGGACAAAAATGTATGTTCGAATTATAAAGGAATTAGTCTGAGTGTGCAGGTAAGGTGTATGGGAGAGTGGTGATTGAGAGGGTGGTGGCTTGCATGGAGCAACAGATTGAGGAGGAGCAAGGGGGTTTCAGAAGACGTAGAGGGTGTGTGAACCAGTTGTTTGGGCTGAAGATGCTGTGAGAGAAATACTTGGAGAAAGAAAGGGATTTGTATGTGGCGTTCATGAATCTTGAGAAAGCGTATGATAGGGTTGACAGAAAGGCGTTGTGGCAAGTGCTGCAGCTGTATGGGGTGCATGGGTCGTTGTTGAATGCGGTGAAGAGTTTTTACCGAGAGTGTAGAACATTGCATGTGGGAAGAGAAGAGGGTGAGTGGTTTCCGATGAAAGTGAGTGTACGGCAGGGGTCTCCATGGTTGTTTAATGTGTTTATAGACGGGGTGGTGAAAGAGATGAATGTAAGGGTCATGGGGGAAGGGAGCGGGGATGAAGCATGCTGCGGTAGGAGGTTTTTGGGAAGTGAATCAGTTGTTGTATGTAGATGATACTGTTCTGGTGGCGGACTCGAGAGAAAAGCTATAGAGACTGGTAACTGAGTTCGGGAGGGTGTATGAAGGAAGGAAGCAAGCTAAGAGTAAATGTGAATAAGATTAAGGTTATGTGGTGCTGTAGAAGGGAGGTTCGTGAGCAACTGAGTGTTAGTTTGTTTGGTGAGGAAATGGAAGAAGTGGCATGTTTCAGATACTTGGAGGTGGACCTGGCAAGGAGTGGGACGATGGAGGCAGAGCGTAGGGCACAGGGTAGAAGAAGGGACAAAGGTACTGGGTGCCCTAAGAAGTGTTTGGAAGGAAAAATTCGTGTCTGTGGGAGCGAAGATGGGGATGTATGAAGGTAAAGTAGTGCCAACAGTGTTATGGATGTGAGGCATGGATGGTGAATGCGAAGGAAAGGAAAAGGGAGGATGTACTGGGAATGAAATGCTTGAGGACGATCTGTGAGGTGAGGTGGATTGATCATGTGAGAAACACTGATATTCGTGAGAGGTGTGAGAGTCGAAGGAGTCTTGTAGAGAGAATAAATGAGGGGGTGTTAAAATGGTTTGGGCATATGGAGCGATGTGGTATATGGGGGGCGACAGGCTGACGATGTGCCGGCTCAGGGTGTATGAAGTGGTCTGGGTAAACTGTGTAGTAGTCTGGCGGCCTGGGCTGTGGATAATGTTGCCCTGAGGCAGGTGCATCATTATTATGTGAGCGATTGAGGATTGTTCTTGAAGCGACCTCACTGCGGTGGGATAGTACGTTTGGGTATAAAAATATATATATATATATATGTATGTATATACACATATATACACAGGGTGTTTCATAACATGTGGGACGCACTTTCCGGATGGATTCAGGACCTGAAACCAATGAAAAAATTGTATATAAACATATGCCCGAAATCGCTTTGTTTCCGAGTTACAGCCCGTTTTGTGTTCCAGCAATTCTTTTCGCAAACTGTTTACAAACACTGCTTGCCGACAATGTTTGTGAGTGTGTACGAGACTTATTTCATGTATGGCCTTGCCGATTGTAATGTTTCATACACTCTGACTCTTTTCAATATCATTGAGTGTAGAGCCATCAGTCAGTCAGAGGTGCATCGCGTTGTTTCACTGTTCGTATTCGTAACTTCTTACCATGAGTAAGTGCTGCCCAGTGTAATGCGGCCGCAGCAAGACGTCTGTATGCGGAAAGGTTTCCGAATCGCCGTCTGCCAGATAAGACCTTTTCAGAAAATAGACGAGCGTCTTAATGATACAGAATCATTCAACAAGCGAGTTTCAGATGGTGGTAGACCAATCAGTGCCAGAACTGTTGAGTTGGAGGAGCGGGTCCTGAATCGCGTGGAGGAACATCCTGGTGTCAGCACCCGAAGGATAGCAGCAGCAGAGGGTGTAAGATAAACAACTGTGTGGAGAGTTTTACGGGAACAACAGCTTTACCCATATCACATTCAGAGAGTACAAGGCCTTACTGAAGCTGATTTCCCACCACGAAAGGCTTTTTGTACTTGGCTCCTTCACCAGTGTGCTCGCGATCCTCTTTTTCTATCCTCCGTGTTGTTTTCTGATGAGGCTGCCTTCACAAGAAATGGCGTGATCAATTTTCACAACACTCATCACTGGGCCGAAGAGAATCCGCATGCCATCATCCAGTCAAGGCACCAACAACAATTTAGTATCAATGTATGAGCAGGACTTATTGCCGACAACTTAATCGGTCCTTTTGTTTTGCCTGGAAGATTAACAGGAGAATCCTATTCCAATTTTTTAAGGAATGATTTAAGCGATTTACTAGATGAAGTTCCTCTTTATGTCCGACGTCGTATGTGGTTTATGCATGACGGCGCTCCACCTCATTTTAGTCGAGTAGCCAGAGACTATATGGATGACCATTTCCCTGATAAATGAATAGGCCGTGGAGGACCCATTGCGTGGCCTGCTCGCTCCCCGGACCTGAATCCACTCGACTTTTACCTGTGGGGTCATGTGAAATCCATCGTTTACGTGACACCCATTGACAACGTTGATATGCTTCGCCAACGTGTAGAACAAGGATGCCAGAAAATCCGAGCCAATACCTGGAATGTTTGAACGCGTCAGGCAGTCTATAACGACTCGTGTTCAGGCGTGTATTCGAGCGCAAGGCGGTCATTTTGAGCACTTCCTTTAAAGGTAAGGCGGATACTTACTGTAACTCGGAAACAAAGCGATTTCGGGCATATGTTTATATAAACTTTTTTCATTGTTTTCAGGTCCTGAATCCATCCTGAAAGTGCGTCCCACATATTCTGAAACACCCTGCATATGTGTGTGTGTGTTACCCCCCAAAATATCTTTTTAAACACATGCATGGTTTTTTAATTATTGTGATGATGATGCCAATTTTTTGTGATCGATAGCGTACCTAGGTTAGGCTTAACGTCGTAGGCGTCGAAAGCTTTTCCAAGTAAAGTGTGCTAAATACTCGTCTAACGTATTAGTTTTTTACATTTTCTGTAAGAGATTGTGTGATGCATTAACCATTGTTCAAATATCTGTAAAACTAAAAGTAATATATGTTTTGCAATTTAAGCTTTTTTTTTTTTAGCTCAGATTTTGAATCTGAATTTTTGTTAGTGTTGTTGTGGTGAAGAGTAAAGTACAATACACTATATTATAATTTTGCATTTAATAGAAGTCTCCTTAATGTAAAACGTATGCTTGAAATTATTTTGAAAATAGATTTATTTTTCTTTTTGGTGAACTTCATTTCTGAGAGCGCTTTTTTTAACGAATTCGTTTTGGGGTTACGGTTGTCAATAGTGAAGTGTGTGTGTATATATATATATATATATATATATATATATATATATATATAATTCTCCATGGGGTGGGCACGATGCTTCAACTGGGGACCGAAAATACTTATCAATTTATACACAAGGATCATAGGAGGGATCACAGATGGCAATAAAGCACACCCCCAACTGCAGGGATCGAACTGTCAATCTACGGTTCCACAGACTACTAATTTTACCGACTCCGACTAGTCAGTCGGTGCAACTGAAGGTATTTTTCCTCCGTAGTAGTAGTTTGTAGCCGGAAAACACGGTTGGTTCTATATGTCGAACCCGTTACCAAAGAGAATATGAAATTTATTTTCGATGTTCTCCATGCGAGAAACCAAACATAATTCGTCGCTGATTCCATCGGACGGCTATTGCTAGGTAGTATTGTTTAATTTTTCTATCTTTCAGATGTTGTGTTGTGCACAGCGTGCCACCCGACCGCCAATATTATTGCCTCCGGAGCCCTTGAGAGCGACAAAACTATTAAGTTATGGAAAAGTGACACTTAATATTTAGGAAGCGCTTATTGACTGTTCAGAAAGTGGTCTTTGTACTTCACAAACGGATGTGGAGTAAGAGTGTTATTGACTCAGTGACTATAATAAAGTACTTTTCTTCTTCCCTAAAATAAACGCAAAAAGTGATTATTTTTGAAGTGTTAAGTAATGACATTGCTCTCAACAGACAATATTGAGGGTGTCGTAGGGAGCAGTTAATAATATCAAGAGACGCGAATCAAGTGCATTTGTTACATAGGTTCCAAAGAAGTAACTTTATTTTTTGAACAAAAGTGACGTGTAATGAGTATATAGTTATTATTGGGAATATTTAAAATTGCAAAAACGGGGAATTCAATCTAGGAAAATGCCAGTGACAAAGGGTATTTTTTATGCTTTTTTGCCCACCCACCATTTTCTCAGTTTCACTCGTGGTATTATAAATTGAATCTTTTTCAGACTAAATAAGTGAACTGAAAACCGATTCTTTTTTATTATTATTATTATCATCATCATCATTATTATTTTTGGCCTTATTTGTGATTATGAAGTAATGGAATACTGGAACTTTTTCTACTTTGATCCTCTTTTGTTCTCATTTATAAAAATGATTATAAAGAAAGGGTACATTTTTTCATTTAAGAACCCCAGAAATTTGGATGTGCCGATGTCGGATCATCCTGTGTAAGGTTACAAGCTCTGAATGATCCGTTTAACTTCTCGATCAGTTACTTTTTTCTGAAGCTACGTGAAAGGTTAACACTATAGGTCCCCAAGTTTGAAATGTTTCTCATTTAAGGTGGTGGTCCTTTCGTATTTTTGTGATTAATTTATGTTTAGCGTTTTTGGCCCCGAGCTCAAGCGTTGTGCCTGCACCATCGAGAAGGAATTATTAAGTGTATACATATCCGGCCTTGAAATAAAGATTATATATTTTTAACCAAGAAACGTTTTGTTTCATAGCAAGTCTTTTTGTAACGACTATACACACTAAAAAATAAATATTTAAGGGTTCTATATACAGTGTAGTTTAAATGTATTTTAAGTATTAAATATCCGCATTACACTAGATCAGTGGATGAGTTAAATTGCTATAAAATGCATTTTTATCAAAGAATGGATAAGCAGGTGTGTGGTTTGGTCTTATAAAGAATTGATTATATTACTCTGAACTGAATTAATCGGATAACGGAATACAATGAGTATGGGTTGATATTTGTGTATAAAAGTAAAGTGTACATTCAGATAGTAGCATTTTATGGACTTCCAAACCAAACACGAAGTTGACGGTTGTATGGTTCAGGATGTATTGATGTAATGAAAAATTAATTACAGATTAACCTGCCTCGTATAGAGCTTTTTAGGAGGAAATAATAAGGGGGGCAACTTTTCGTTTGCTGTAATGATAGTTTTCTAATGCAATTTGTAGGTAAACCATCTAGGGCTCAATCTTAATATGTGCAAAAAACTTTTTTTCTACGTGAAGGTCAAAATATGATAATAAAAACCCACTCTAATAGTTTATTTCCACAACAGTTTCGATGCCACTGGCATCCTCTTCGGGTGGATACAGAAAAACGAGAAAAACCAGTCCAGGGACCATTGAAAAATTCGCACCTAGGTTAGACCCCGTTCTCTCGACACTGGAAGGGCATTTTTTATAAAGGGACCCGCTTATAAGTACATTCGCACAAATTTGAAACTATTCTGTTCTATACATACAGATTCTATTATTTTTTGACAATTACTGCATTTATTATTGCATTTACATTTTTAACATTTATTATTATTTATCTAATTTATCTTTACACTAATTATTACATTTATATTTATTACTTCTATTACATTTACGTTTATTATTCCATTTACATTTTACCAGAAAAAAAAAAAAGAACCAAAAGCGAGTAAGGAAACAATCCATACACTTAAGAAATTTACACTTAGGTTAGAACCCGTTCACCCGACGGGTTCTAAACTAAGTGTTCATTCGGTTTTTTTTTTTTTCCGGTAAAATGTAAATGGAATAATAGAAGTAATGTGGAAATAAATATAAATGTAATAATTAGTGTAAAGAATAATAATAAATGTTAAAAAATGTAAATGCAGTAATTATGTCAAAATAATAGAATCTGTATGTATGGAAAGTTTTAAATTTGTGCGAATGTACTTATAAGCGGGTCCCTTTAATAAAAATGCCCTTCCAGTGTCGAGAGAACGGGATCTAACCTAGGTGCGAATTTCTTAATGGTTCCTGGAATGTTCTCTTGTTTTGGGTTCATTCGTTTTTCTGTATCCACCCGAAGAGGATGCCAGTGGGCATCGAAACTGTTGTGGAAATAAACTGTCTATTAGAGTGGGATTTTATCATCAAACTCAATATGGTTCTGCCTAATAATTAGTTAGTAATTAGGGAATAGTGACCATTCTATTATATGTTTAGGATAGGATTGAATAAGGATTTAGTCAATATTCACCATTAAGTTCCATGCTTCTCGGAGGGTGACGAGAGAATTTAGGGAGTTAAGATCAATAAAGTGGGATAATGAAGTTGCCAATAAAAATGTTAGAGATGCGGTCTAAACTGAAATATTTTGGGAGGATATACAACGATGTATCCTTTCAGAACTATTTGGAATAAAGAATTTCCCCAATCTTGCATCGAACTCCACGTGGGTTCTCCGCGGTGGCAGCCAATGGTCAGGAATTCTTTGAAGGCCCTGAAACGTTCGGTTTACCCGTGGTCTGCCAGCCTGACTGACGTTCTGAAACTGCTGATACGACTGCGGATTGGACACGTTTGCCTCGCACACCTTATGACTGGGAATCCTTCCGCCTCGTGCTCTTGCAACATTCTTCATTTCCTCTCGATACCCGGCCTTTGCCGTCGCACTCTCCCGATTCCTTCCCCATCTGATGGATGATTCCACGCCTGTATTGAAGGACACCCTTTTCTCCTTTCTTAGTCGAATTGGTCTCCTGTACTCCTTTTAGTTGGGTGCAGTTTCGCTCTCTTGATATACTCGTTCTTTGCGACTCCCCACCCCACCCACCCCACCCACCCGACCCCACCCCACCCCACCCACACCGGTCTTGTCTTTCACTGTGCATTATAATAATCCAGACAGGTTAGATGAAAATCAACGCGTTTGAAACGAGAAAAATTTTAACTACAAATTAAATGGAAGTGCCTAAATGATGATGAACTCCATTGAGAACAAGCAACTGCAAATTCATATTGGAAACTTTGCTAAATGGATTTGCTTTGACACCATAATAGAAACGGAAATAGTGCTGTTGTAATATGTTCAGTTTATACAAGTACTATGGTTTCTTGTTTGTGGCTCACTGGTAAGTGTATTCGTATAAAGTTTCAGATACTCTGAAAAGGCAAAATAATGAGCCAGTGTATAACAGAAATTTTTATTGGGCCACTTACAAAATATATTGTGGTTATAGGTTACAAGCAAATGATTGAATCGTGAAAATGAATGCACTCTTGAATTAGCTACACGAAAAGAATTTATTAAAAAAAAAAAACGGGTATCGAGTGTCGACAAATTTCTGTTAATGCGAGTTACATGAACCGACATCAGAAAATACATGGTTCGATCCCGCAACACAGTGCAAGCATTGTCCGAAATCGCGAACTAATCTTATTTTAAATGCATTTTGGTATTTTAATTCACAATAATGGAACAACTTTAACAGTTAATGTTTTGAAGAATATAACAGCATGACCCAATATGAAAGAAACATAGAAGTGAAGAGCTACAAATTTACTCCTCCCATTCATAATGGGGTGAAACCACACGTAATTATTCAACACGCTTTAAACTAAAGCTACCGGTCGCATCTTTACTGGATATCATGAATATGACATCAAGCATTCGATGGACGAGTATAAAAACTTAAAAATAATTAGGGTAAATATGGATATAAGCCTTACTTGCACAAGAAAAAAAAATTATTACAAGTAAATAGATCTTATAATCTAATTAATACTACACAAATACAACTTAGTCCATCGGAAATCAAGTCAAACTCTAGGGTTTCTATGAAATTATGCCATACAAATATTTTCTCTGATAGTTGACACCACCAATATGGCAGAAATTACTGCGATAGACTTTACTGTTGCTTAACGCAAATTCTTTTTAATGCAATTTAGGTCCTGTTCTTAACTACCGTAAAGAGCATTTTCCTAATTTATGTCGATGTTCTCTAAATTTTTATCAATACATCATACAGTAAATATATTTCATACTGTAAGCTTCATATGGAGGTACACAGGTCTCGTACCCAAAACGCTAATCGTATACAGCAGTAATACTACCAAATCACTCATTCTATTCCTAATTTTACTGACATTTACCTAGTTCTGGTACATCGAAATGAAAATTTAAATATCGTTAATTAATTTTAAAAAATTAAATCGTACAATACAAATTAAAATAATTAGAAATGATTGTCATTTAAATTTCAATAGTAGCAAGTAGTAATGTAGCTAATGTTTTCTTTTAAAAACAGCTAAAAGCAGATTTCATATTTTTAACTATTTAAAAGACTGAAGATATAATTTAAGCTTATAATAACATTCTATCACCAATTTTGCTTTAAAATATATCTTCGCCTTTCAGGATTAGTAACACTTATTAAAAAATAGGACTTTATTACCTTTACAATAGGTACGCAAAATATTAGTTTCTATAAATACTTATAGCACCCAGATAGAATATAGTCAACTGAGAAATTACTTTATGAAGGAAATCAGCATGGCTCAAGTGTTATTACAAACATCCTTTATTCATAGAAGCGCAAAGAACTGCGGTTTATATGGATTAATTTATTATTATGTTTCGGGTTGTTTGACCCCCCACTTAGCAAAGGTTAAGGTTAAGTGACGGATGACCTACAGCTTTACGTGGGACCCTATTTATCTAAGAGTCGCCACATCATCTGAACACGAGGAACAGTCCCCCTATCCAACTAACGAACAGATCCAACATCGCTCAACCCCGATAATCTAACGGAAAGTGGGGTTGTGCTGTAGCCATGCTGTAGCCCAATTCTTTTCATAGAGAAATTGGAGTAAACAAAAATGACAATAAATAATAAGGTCGAGTTGGTGCATCGCGTCACATCTTGGAACTGAAAAACGAGCTTTTGATTCCCTTTTTGGATAAATTATTTCATAAGGATACATCATATGGTATTGGCCTTAATAAAAATATACTGCACAATCAAGTTACACACTCAAATTTCATTGTTCAAATCTACAACAGTCAGGAATAGCTAATAAGAAAAGCTGTATACTAGTTACCTATAGCTAACTACGTTTGCATATTGCCTGTGATACATTAAAAATATTCTAATTTTATATTGCCATGCTGAAATAGCTAAATAGTTTTATCAGACTGAATAAAGAGTAAACTAAATATTGATAACATCATTATTAATTATATAAACTGGATACAAGAATCATTTAAAAATAAAAATCTTGGGAAAAAAAAATCAATGAATATTAACCAGAGGAGTAATAAGTATCTCGGATAGCTATTTAAACTATTTTAAATCATTTTCTCTCTCTACACATGTGTATATGTATATATATATATATATTTAAGCCTAACTAATATAAAACTAAAGAAGAATAAAGAAAGTTTATAAAATTGCAACTTTGTTTATATTAAAAAAGAAAAAGTTTGCTAATAAGTTAATATTAATAAGCTATTTAGGCTTACTTTATAAAAATTGATATTAAGTTAAGTTACACTATATAGCTACTTTAAAGAAAAATAATATTTGAGTTTTCTATAAAAACTAGCACGGGGGTTCTACAAACCAAGATTTTGTTGAAATGTTGATAAAAACACTTAATAATAGTATATAGTTCACAACGTCAATATTTCCTTAATCGTTAAACTTATTATGTTAGAATAATTACAAAAATGTGCTGTTAAGTGATGTTTACGAAAGCAAAATACTGTAGATACTGCATATACACAGTATATATTAAAATTTAACTACGCTGTGGGTTTAGTTAACCAAAGAATACGCCTCAAAAATTTATTAAATTCAAAGTTAGACTGAAACAGAAGCTGGTTTCCCTGTGATGAATGGTCCTTACACCATGACGGGCTCTAAGAGCTATATACCAGATGTTTAGTATAATAAATTCTATTCAGTACATAGGTTTTAACTATATTGCAATTAAAATATTGTTCATATATCGTAAAACAAAATATATATATTTCTATATTAACTACCGTTTCATATAATTTAAAAAAAATTAAATAAAAACTGCTTAAAATAGACGCTAGGCGGAATTATATAAAAACTTTTTCTAGAACCATGCTGCTATCTATAAATAACATTTGTTCGAGATAACTGCATCGATTGTAAGCTTAAAAATCAGCTTAGTAGAGTCTATTGCGGCAATTATTTCTAGTGGTCTAACATAGGAACTAATGTCATTTATTATTTAGTTTGTACATTGGTCCAGAGTACGAGGTAGTTGATAGGAACTATGACCCTACAGTGAAGTATGGAAGTGTCAAGTCCGCGCGTCAGGGTCAAAAAGAGACAAGTTGACAGACATACATACATATAGACGTGGCGCTTTTTAACCCTGACACGCGGAAGTAGGAATGCTGTTCTGTGTTCAGTGATTTCAAATATCATTATCTTCAAATTGGATGCGAGTAACTGTTAAAACAGCTTTAAAACCTAATATAATTTCTTTAGCAAAGCCTGGGATTTAACTTCTTGTTGATTTGGCTCAAAGTTCTTAAGTGCCATACATAAAGTTTTAAAAATACTTGGTTTAATGTACTTTTCCAATATAAGGATTAGCAACTCATCTCTGATGGGAAAAAATGTTCGCATCTAGTATATTGATATACATCGGAAATGAAAACAAATTTGACACCACTATAAAATAGTGAACTTGTGAACGCTGAATTTCTTCTGGAAGGGTAATGGTAAATGCAGTTACATTAAATTAGAAATGCTTATTATTCTCTGGTTTATAAGTTCTAAGGGTTCGGAAGAGGGTATACATCCGCTATTACTTTACATTAAACCATACTTTCGTTCAAGAATAGCTATTATTAGCAAATTGCGGGTATCTGAGTTAATGATTTTTAGACTCTGAAAAGCGATAATGGAACATTCTCTCGCTAAAAGTTAAAAAAATACTTTCGATAAATTAAAATTCAATTATAATTTCCAGACGATAATTTCCTTTTTTTTTTAAATTAGTACTTTATATTTTATAAATACAATATTTGAAATATTTCTTATGTACAAGCACTCAATTATTTGAATTGCTTTAAATTAAGATTGACGTTAAATATCTTCTAAACAAATTGTACAACATAAATATAGAACAAATTATCAACGTAAATATATGTGTGTGTGTGTGTGTGTGTGTGTGTGTGTGTGTGTGTGTGTGTGTTAGAATTATAGTCTCCATTTCGTTTGCATTAAGATTTGATGTAGCAAATAATTATCAGTCTTTTGAAGACCAGAATAACAGCAGTAATCTTAAAAAAAAACCTTATTTTCATCGTATTCATTGATACAAAATACTAGTCAAAACGGACTCTTTGCTTCTTGTTGTATTGGTTGAAAGTGCTTTTTGAAATGTGCAGTTCGTACCAATAATAGCAATATTTTGTGTCAAAACATTATTTTTAACATAAGTATACAAATGTACATACAACCAATTTTATACTTGTATGTAGACAATAATTAAACACACTTATCCCTGCAATGAGTGCTCTATAGAGATATAATTTTAAAATCTAAAATGGCACAATGTTAAAAAAGTTGAAAAAATAAAGAATGAGTCAGTTTCATAATAATAATAATAATAATAATAATAATAAAATATGTAACTCTATTAACTACTATTATATAGATCCATACATAAATACAAATTTAGGCCCCCATCTCTGGAATCTGAAGGGGAAATCCTGTACCTGAGCAGGTACTTTAGTCAAGATACATTTTAATGCTAAGTTTATGATACATCAAAAACTCTTTTGAACATGGATTACCAGGTACAGGTACAACGCTTGTGGAACAGTTTTATATTATTATATATACCTACAAATTATAAATACCTTATGATTAAATAGTACCTGAGACAAGAGTTACAAGTATTAAGATCTATTACCTGAGTTATTTTGAAAGAATTCTGTTGCGACATTTAGGGGACAACAAAACCGATAAATTCATTAATGTACAAACAAGAGTTTAATTTTCCTTAACAATGTTTCGAGATAATGGCGAACACGCACTACTAATAAAATGGAGCCAAAGGCTATGCTATGTAAACTAAATGAAAATGCAATGGCTTCTATAATCATAATTATTTGTCAAATTAATTAATAAATCATATACCAAAATTTATTTGCTATTGCGACGAATTATTATTATTATTATTGCTTCAGCTATTTCTAAAGTTTCGAAACCCATCTAATGCGATGCTATAGTTTTTTTTAAACGTTTATTGTTAAAAACGAAGCTCATATCGAACTAGAGTTACATAATTTAAATATGCGATGTAAAATATCTTACTGAAAGTGGAAATAATAATATCCACCGTAAAATTGGTATGAAAGCAATTTTTAAAAATAATTATTACAAGTACAAAAATCTTGTGAGAACATTCGCAATATCAGTCTTGAAGTTGACTAAATTAACCTGAGCAGTTTAGTGTGAGCAATTTAAAATTTGTAAACACAGCCTATATCAATATCGACAACGTAGAGATGGCCGTCGGGTGACATTGTGATGTCACATGGGGCGAAAGGTTTGTTTTTATCAGAACTTGTTATTTTTCCGCAAAGCCTTTTTTGTGGTGAAAAAATCTGAACTCTGTTATTTTTGGATTCGACGATAAAGATATAACCTTTCGCATCTACGAATATTCCTTGTGGTCGGAAAAAGTGACCATCCGCTTCCCCGTATCGTCCTATCGAACTTAGTAATTGCAACTGCGGTGTTAATATCAACACATGATGATTGTTGAAATCTACAACTAGGACATTACCTTGATGGTCAAAACAACACCCCGTGGGATTTCCAGAATCTTGAAGTTACATTTACCCATGGTTTCGTCGCTGCTCATTAATAAAGTTCCTTCTTTATCGAAAAGCTGAACCCTGTGGTTACGAGAGTCAGAGACTAGGATTTGACCTTTGGAGTTGCTGTCCACATCCCATGGATACTGGAATTCTGCACTCCCTGACCCACGCCTACCGAATCTCATTATAAATTTTCCTTCCAAGTTGAAGATCTGAATCCTGTGGTTGTCTTTATCAACAACGATAATTCGCCTATAAATGTCAACCGTGATTCCAGCCGGTCGATTCATCTCACCATCTCTGTCACCATAGTGCCCGAATTTCCTAATAAATTTTAAATCCGGTCCAAAGACAAGAACGCAGTGAATGTCCCTCTCCGTTATGTAAATGATGCCGTCTCTGTCGCAATGAACGCCCCACCCTCTAGACAAAGATGTTTGATCATTGGGGCCTTTGCCAAAGGTTTCAAGAGGTGGGTATCTTATATCTTTGTAATGTCTTTTGTATTTAACTTTCGGCTTCTGAACTGAATTGAGGATTGGGAGTCCCCGCACAGTAACGAAGATGGTATGTTCCCCACGCTCGTGGGAAACAAACATTCCCGTATAATCTCCATTGTTGTAATCTTTTATAGGTAAGAAAATTCTTTTACCGGTCGGGTAAGTGAGCATTGCTTGAACATCATCGCCCCCAGTTTTTCTTCTTTCTCCCAGGTGATCGTAGCAACGGACAGTGAAGTAAGATGGAGTGCTCATCAAAGCAGTCTCAGTACAGACGCCATAAACTTTCGTGTTCGAAGCTTGTGCCATAGAATGGATGTGCCCGAAGCTTCCAACGAAATCGCATATTTCCTTTAATTTTACGCTATATACGATTGTCGCATCTTCGTGTGGATTTAGTTCCAACGCGACAGGCTCCGTCTTTTTAAGATTGTCGTTGATATTAATATGCGATCTGATAAGCTCTTTTATTTCTTTCGACTCTATTTTCGAAAGTATTGCGCGTTGCATCATCAAGAGATGATATTTTGTATTTTTCAAAGTACTCATTTGTTTGACAAGAACTTCATTTTTATTATTACAAATTCGGCGAAGATTTTCCAAAAGTTTGTTTTTTCTTTCCTCGACGCATTCTATTATTTTCTTTGCAGTAAACACAATTTCTCTTTCAGCAATAATGGCATTTATTTCTAAGGTTTCCAAAACTGTTTTGGCTTTCATAAAGCCGTTTTCGACGTCTTTTTCTCGAGATTGGGTCTCTTTAAGCAAATCATGAAGAAGGTTTTTGACGACATTGTCAGCGTCACGCAAAGGAGTAAATCTATGATTTTTATGACTGGACAAACACTCGCTACAAAACGCCATTTTGCAAACTGTACAGTAATATTCCAATTTAACACCGTGGTAACAACAAGGAATATCACCGATTACGTTCTCTCTGTCAACAACATTGTCGTCTCTTTGTGTGGGAGAAGTCGCGCACTGTCTGAAACTCAGTGACATCCGAGGACTCCGCGTTTCTCCACCGACTATCGGAGATAAAGGCGGAACCTTAACACTGTCAATTAGGTTCTCTTTCTGCAAGAAAAGTTCATTGAATACCGAATTACTGGCACCTATCGGCCTTTCTCTGCAGTTATTTGCGAGCATCAGGTTACTGAGAGACTGAACAGAGGAGTTTCGTATCTTGGGAATAGCGCCAGAGGAAGAAACCAAATCACTACGTTTGTAGCCCGATGCGCTATTGGCCATCGTTAGAGAGAGAGTTGGTGCTGAATTCGAGGTAGCTGTATTGCTAGAGTCTACTGTGAAATTCCTTCTGGAGTTCCTTTCTCCAAGGTCACTATTCGATGTTTGAATAAGATCAACGAACATCTTCTCCATGGAAGAATGGTCATTGATGGAGAAATCATATTCCCCCAGTATTTGTTCAAGAACGTGCTCGTACCTGCACACGGGGCATACCAAAACTGGAGACCAGAGATGAGCCCTGACGCAGTTTCCACAAACTGAATGCGAACATGGGAGAACTCTCTCGTCACTCATGCCGGTGGAACACATGGAGCACAGTCCGAAGTTGATCCCAGAGGTAGAAGTCCCTCCGTTGGAGTTAACAACCATGGCATTAAGGTTTTCGGCTAAGGAGGAAATGTCGTATGAATATGATGTGGCCATTCTGAAAGAAAAATTATTACGAGAAGATTAGTGATATGGATACAAAACAATATTCCGGAAAAGATCCATTCTCTCTGGCTCCTTTGACTCCTGACTTTTATGCCACCCTGTATATATTTCAGCTCGTTGTTTAACAATTACATCCATATTTTCGCACGGGTTTAAATCTGGTGAATTTCTAAGACATCGTCCGAGTTTACTTATCATCAAACACTGGTAAACTAATGCCATTTATCAAAACTATACAAAGTCCCCCAAATCGGTAGAGAATTTAGTTATACCTCTTAACGTGGGAAATAATTATGGTGTACAAATGCAGTAGGTTTTCTTTTTAAGGAAAAAACTTATAATAAACGTATCCAAAAGTTAAGCATTGTCAACAAATGATGTTTGTAATCAATTTGAATCCCCAGATTTTGAGACACGTCCCAAAATTCAAATCGAAATTGTTAATTGTGTCCATTTAGTACGACTACTGCTTTTCTAACTTCATCTTGCTATCCGAATAAAGTAACAGTACCTCTACGAGACTTACTTTTCATAGGCTCCTTCTAACTGTGTCAGACTTTGTCCAGTACCTCTTCGTAAAATCTAAACAGGTGACATTTTCCGTCTTTTAAAGCGTAGTTACCATCGATAATGACACTGGAAAAAAAAATGAAGGATAAGCTTGTGTTGTAAATTGATGCGTGTACAATTATATCAGTCTGGGTAGTCTAGTGGTTAATAAGACGCTGCACTGGTAAGCTGGAGGTCATGGGGTAGAAGTCCCGGCTGGGACTCGTGATTTCAGACTTACTTGGCGGGTCGTGGTTCGTTAGAATGAACAACTCCGGCGGAAATAAAATACAAGGTTAACGAAGGTTATATTCCATAAGGTAAATATAGGCTTCGTATGTTAAATTACTAAATCTCCTTACGAATCTAACATCCATACTGACCCATACCTCGTGTTATTACGTCTTGTGAAGAGCAAATTTTCACTCATTTTAAAAGTTAACAGATAAAACACATCTGCTCTCGGTTACACCTCGAAAATTTTTATTTGACGTCTTATAAGCAAAATTCTGATTTTCATTTGGTTTACATTTTAGAACTTCTCCCAACAATGGTATAGTAGAGCGGTGAATCACCTTTAGCCTGAACAATAACAGGGTAAGCGGCCAACTCAAACCAACGCAGGAGCCAGTAGATGGGAGCAAACCGGAGCCTCACCGCTTAGAGTCCGCCACCGTAACCAATAAGCTACGAAAGGTTCAAAGCCCATTTTTTATCGACATAAAAAATAATGAATACTCATTTTGTTTATAATTGTTTTATTCAATTTTGAAAAATGTGCGCTGTTAATTTAAAGTCTCCATAAATGTGTGTCGCGAGACAAGAAAAAAATTGTGAAACACTGCTGGTCCTATGAAGGGAAAAGGATTAAATTTCTGATATTCCTTGTCCCTCTGTCCCCTTCCGCAAGGACTAAATCGGGAAAAGCAAATATAGTTCGTTAATATATTAGATTTACTAGTAAAATAATGACCAACTATGGACGACGACATCAAAGTTACTACCGTGTTGTGTTTGCGGGCAGGTTTCAAACAAATTCAAACAATTCGTATGGATGAAGAGGATACGCGAAATTACAAAATAATAATAATATCAACACTATTTAAGTGCCTGAATTTAATAATAAATTTCAGTAGTTACAAATTCCAGCTTCTTAGATAACGACAAAAAAGAATTATAACAAAACAGACACGAGGCAATGCACAGATTACATCAAATTATAAAGTCAAAACTCTCGTAACAGTAATATCAACAGATGCTGGGCTCAGAAAAGCACCATAATAAAATTTCCACGGGAAGAAAATTAATGAGAATCATACACAGTTTTCATAACAGAAATGGGAACAATTCCGTACATAAATAAAGATGTTGCAGATATGGAAGGCCGACATAGAACCTTCACAAAATAATACAAAAGAAAAAGATAAAGATCACTCGCTGCTGCCTATTGATGACGTATGAAATCTCAGAAACTACATTTACTGGAAAGACGTCGCGAATGATATCTGATAATATATGTATAGAAAATATTTGAAAACATCAGTTCCCACGCACGAAAAGGAAATAATAAATATACTGTAGTGACCAGATAAGAAGATTGAGATTTTGCATTATTCCTACGCAACATGTATATTAATTTAAGATCGAAGATCATCAGAAATGCATTTTAGTTCACAATATTAAAAACCTCGAGTTGATAAATTCCTACTGTGGTAAGCTGGTTAGTCAGTCAACAGATTACGAAGGCACGATAAGAGTAGAAAATCACTCTCTCCTTCATCAAATCGCGCAGAAAAGATGCTGTTGAAGGGTTGATCGCAGGCCAATCCTGAAAACAACCGAGTAACAAACGATAGTAGTAGTAGTCAACTTGGAGGAAGGGAATGAGCAATAAGATCTAATTTAAAAGATGCCCGAGCTCAACCACATGTGCCTGGTCTGGATCTTTATCACAGCTTTTCGAGCGAAATTTTCCAGCCTCCTACAGTACTTCAAGACATACACAAGCCGGATGACTTCCCACTTCTACGCCTTTTTTAAACAACGGATCTCAATCACAATTTTTTGTTATTTCGTAATTTCAGGTTATCTATTCACGGAAATTACATTATGATAAAGAGTTCGTACTTCATTTTAAGAGGAACAACTCACTAAAAGGGGCTAAGAAATTAAAAACTTTCAAAGTAACATGTTCAGAGGAGAATGTAGACACCAATTCACCAGGGAAGTACTCCAAGGGGGACGTTAGGCAGGAGATAGGGACTGAAGGAACTCCCGTTTCTCCTGTCACTATCCTCTTCAGCTAATCATCTTCCGCGTCTCATCTACCCCGTGAGGGAGCAGTCCAGAATGCTCTCAAACACACACACTTCTCCCTCTTTTCTTCGCTACACATACAGTACATGCATTTTGCATACTATACAATCTTCTCGAAATTTATATATATATAAAAAAATGGCATTGCGAGCTTCCGAGACCTTGATTTTGGTTCTTTTATAAAAGGGGGCATTTTTACAGGCAACCGCCCTTGGCCCCTCCCTTCTACATAAAAGAAAAAAATTAGGTCAAGTACCGTGAATAAACAAGGGCTCATTTACAGCTTTCATTTCTTTTCACCTTTATATTATTGGAATTTTGATCAGATTTAGTAAAACAAAGACTTCCTGCGATTATTATACCGACGGTGATTAAGAAATGCGGAATCATACACACTCAAGTTGTTGAGACACATTTTCGATAGAATAAATAAAAGGACCTGACGTGTATGGGCTTTATAATGCCCATTTACAGAACATAATTAAACCAAATTAAACTTCCAGGTATGATTTCCTCTCTCCTTATCAATACGACTGAGAAAATACATTTGTACAAGAGCAACCCACTGTAAAATTTTGTAAACAGCGATAACCACATTTTACGGTTGGACAGAAAAAAAAAAAAAAAAACTCAAAGAATGAAACCTTGGTCTGGCCTTTCACTTCATATTGTTTCGTTCACAAATGCAAAGTGTCACAATTAATAGAAGAAAAGAAAAGAATTCCATACGCCTTAATTTCTCTACTGGAAGTTACTAGTCAAAGTTTTTTTTAGTGTGTATATATATATATATCACCATCGTGAATGTTTTTTTTGTTTTTTTTTTGGCGAAAATTACAGGGGAAATGAAACTAAATGAAGAGATGTCGAAACATTAAGAAAGCATCTCATTCCCTCTTATATAATATAAGTTCTGAAAGAGGGGGAAAGACCTTCGAGAGAGGGGAATTTTTTACATCTAAAAGAAAGAATCTAGGGTGAGGGGAGGATTCCACAAGGCGTTCATTTAGACCCTATATATATATATATATATATATATATATATATATATATAATGAAACCCACAAGGACCACGGGTGGGTTTGTATCATTCATTCATTTCACGTTTGTGAAATTATATATATATATATATATTATGGAATATAATCCTTTATAAATTCAATCCTTCATAAAAGACAAGTATGCATAATCACCATTTTAATTATAATGTGAACCCAGTATAAAACTTATCAGGTGGAGACATGCCATTTATAAACCAATCCTGGCCAACTGTATATGGAGCAAAACCAACCTGAATGACATGGATACTGGTTCACCAGGTCTTTTCGAAAGTAAGCCAAAGCCATGTCCAGATCCATTTGTAAATATATAATAAGGGATATCAAAATTAAATTTACTTGACTATCGACTTTAAACGTGTTTATAAATATTTCCCTTCATTTTAGTACTTAACTCGTATATTAGTTGGCCAACGTTCGCCTGTTAACGTGTAAATAATTTCATACAAAGGATTTTGAACAGAAAATTTTAAGCAAGCGAGACTTTAAACATTTACTTTAAGCTCATGAGTCACTTAGATTCTGAGTGCAGCTTCGCAAATTTGGCCTCATTGGCTTTTTGATGTGAAGCTCAAAACTTTGATGGCTGTGGTATTTTCACAAATGTATGGTCTCTGGCTTTTCCTCTATTTCATTAAAGAGTATGAAATTTTGTACAAGTGTGGCCTGACTAGATACTGGTAGGCTTTGATATTCTTCTCTATTTTGAAGTTATTTCACTTATTTGGTATATATATATATATATATATATATATATATATTATATATATAATATATCACACACGAAGTGTGATCAAAAAGTTCCAGGACTAAACATTTAACGTACAAAAATTTATTTATTACAGGTAATATGCTTTAGTCCCCTTCAAAGTATTCCCTCCCACACAAACACTTATTCCAGCGCCACTGCTGAAACCATCTCACATAGTCAAGTTTTGTAATAGTATTCAGATGCTGCATCGCGTTCTGTTTGATCGTTTTCCATGTCGTCCAATCTCTTCCCCTTCACGGTACTTTTCAGTCAGGGAAACAAAAAGAAGTCATACGGGGCCTAATCGGGGGGAGAGGGTGGTTGGTGAACCAATGGGATGTGCTTAGCCAAAAACTGTTGCACAGAAATGGCTGCGTGCGAAGACGCGTTGTCGTAGTGCAACATCTAAGTGCCAGCCTCCCATTTTTGCGGACATTTGTGTCGAAACGTTTACGTTCGAAGAAAACGGCGGCAAAAGATGGTAGGTTGGCACTTGGTTATTGCACCACTACAACGTGCCTTCATATATATATATGTGTGTGTGTGTGTGTGTGTGTGTGTATGTGTGTGTAAAAACTACACAGCATATCGAGTGCGCATACTGTATTTGCAAACATTCGTATCCTCTCTTCCTCCCCTCTTCTTACAATTTCCCTACCCTCCCCTAACTCTGGGTCCCCCTCACAACATAGTTCCCTTCCTTCCCTCTTCCTCCCCTACAAAGCATTAGTCATTAACTCCCCTTTTCCCCCGCCATACAATCGTTTTTCTTTTCTTTTCTCTCTGGTAGGACGCTCGAGATTAAGATGCGATACAAAATTAGTTTTAATTAAGATATTTTTATTGGTCTCTTCTGACGTCATACTCCTAAGCTATGTATTTATTTGTACATATTTAGACCTAAATATTTTCACCGCGTCGTCAATGTGCGTAAACATCTTAGGTTTAAACTTAAATGGCAGAATCAATATAATTCAGATTCTACATACATTAATTTTAGCCGACTATTATTCTTGCAAAGTATTCTTTTCCCAAGAACCGAGAATCTGCCGCGCATTTCCTTCCGAGATTACGGCCCCATGCACCCTCTTTTTCTAAGAAACGATAGTTTTGCAACGAAGATGAAGGTTTTACTTCGTTGGCTGAAATATTAAGGCAGAAAATAGCCACCAAATATTTCGAGGGAACTAAAAAACTTCTAACAAGTCGAGTCCTTGCGCCACCCTACTTCTTTATAACTTCGTTACAACCCCTAAAGGGGATCTGAAAATCCTTCTTTTGAGTATTTATTTATTTTTTTTTTAATTTGGCCTTTAATATTACTAAGTGATCGCTCAATGAATAAAAGCTAAAAGGGGTCCAGAAAAGGTTAAAAAGGTAATATTATAAAATAGAATCAGTACAAATTTGTTCTATTTTTTTTTTTAAACTTATTTCAGGAGAGATTTACTCGTATACATTTTTGGGCAGTTTTTTTAAATAATGTATTGCAAATGATGGCTTCGAAGTAGTTTCACCAATACCGGTATTTTTCTGATAATTTTAATGATACAATTTATTAGCAGGAGATAAATCGTGTAAAGCACGTTAACCACTAATTCTTTTCGTAAAAACTTGAACCCATGACAATTAGTGATGTTAATTGCTATAAATACCTACAATAAATAACGTCAAAGAATCGAACACGTAATCCGTTAATGTACTTTAACTTTGAGACTTTTTTTTTTAATTCTGAATGAAACAAGAACAACAACCAACAACAGTAATGCTGGCGATTGGTGAACACGTTCTCGACATTTATTGAATACCATATATTGCTTCTGGAATGCATTATTAAACAGTGAACTTCACGCACCCAAATCCGCGAACAGCAGACTTTTATTCGCTGCGATTATCTGATCAAAATTATTTATGAAATATATATGCGATTTTTAAATCGTACGGTGCTGAGAATTCATTTAAAATCATGTATTCCTTTATTGAAATTTAAGTTTAGCGGATGGCTTCGTCCCAACCTTCTGTCAGCTCTGAAATGACGTCTCCCATCTCCGTTCCGTTAACTCCTGTCCCTCAATCGCACCCAGAGGCATTCCCCTCCTATCAATATTTTGCATCCACCTCATCCAAGGTCTCCCCTTGGGTTTTCTTCGTTCTGGGGAACACCTCGCATATTCTGAGGGTAACCCATATTCCTTCATTAGAACATGCCCATACCCGTTTTTGAAGTACAAATCAATGGTTCAGAACTTCAGGAGTGCGTATACCAAAAACGGTGTCAGTAAATCAAGACTGTTACTTATAACTTTTCTTCGCAAACAACTTTTTCATTCGCCAGTATAAATGCCATTTTTTAATTAATTTATTTATTTATTTATTTATCCGAGGCAATTCTGCTATCAATTGAATGGTATGGTGCTGTCAAAAGTAACCCAAACTACTGTAAGTATCTTGGCCACATACTAACTGATAGAATATCGCAGTCATCTGAAAGACTAAGGCAATGTAGACAATTATATGCTTAGGGAAATACTTTGGTTAGAAAATTTCATACGTGTACATTAGATGGTAAGTTGATTTTGTTCAAAACTTTTTGTACTCCAATGTATACAGCTCATTTGTGGTGGAACTACAGGATGTATAATTTGAGAAAATTAAGAGTTTATTAAGAATTCCAAGATTTATAAATGATGCTCTTTCTAGTGTCAGTATGCTGTTTGAGGTCAATAAGGTGCCAAACTGTGCCAGTGTCATTCGCAATTTTGTATTTAGATTTATCACTAGGCTTGGTGAGTCAGTCAATAAGATAATAGAAGCCATGGTTAGTGAACTGGTCTCCGATATATTTTATAAATCTCAAATCTGGAAACATTGGCGTAGACAATTGTACGTTCATTATGCACAGTGATTCACTGGCCTACTTAGTCAGTGCTCCAGACAACTCTCTCTTAATCTTCTATGGATCTCTTTGTATAATGTTTGAACCTGTTGAGTCTGAAATAAAGTGTTTTTGTTTGTTTGTTTGTATTTCCCTCGTAATCAATCCATATCTAAAATAAATTCCAAAATTTATTCGTTGACCATGAACACGTAATGGTAAACTTTTTTTTACGTCTCAAAACCTTTTTCTGCGACGATAAAGCCATAACCTAATACTTGCCAAGCTGGGCCCCACCCTCTTCATACCGAGCCCGTGGATTGCCTTTCAACTACATTTTCAACCTCAGTTGGACAGATTTGGAGAGAAAATTTAGATGAAATGGACTCGGAGTAGTCTTAATTGAAAAGGCTCATTTTACCTTTATGACGTGCTTGTCTGTTGCAGTTTTTAATACATTTGTCTATACTTCTTTACAGAGGAAATTTCGCTTCTGTTTTAATATATGTCAACATGAAAGATATATATATATATATATATATATATATATATATATATATATATATATATATATATAAAAGCCCCCTTTTGGCTAATAGCGAGTGAGTGTAAGTTGTAGAGGGTGTAAATACTTTTCCCCCAAATTAGGGGAAAAGTCTAGGTCTTTCACGAAGGTTTGAGGCAGGGAGGGAGTGGGGGGAAGGGGGTGGGGGAGGGTATATAAGGGTGCATTTTCAGAGAATTGGGAGAAGGGGGAGCAAATAAGTAATCTGGGACAAAATGGGGTATTTGGAGGGGGAAGTATAAAGTTTGTTTTTGGAAAGTCGCATGTGTGTGCATGTATGTATGCGCGCGCGCGCGGCTGTACGAGTAGGGTAGTACAAAGATAGGCCTAAATGAATGTATTTACTCGGGAGTCCAAAGCCTGTTTCCAATGAGGACGATGTTACCAGAGTTTAAGATATAAAATTGGTCTTTACGGTACTCTTAATCTTTCCTTACCCGTATTATTAGGCCTAGTTACTCACTAGTATTTTTTTTTTTAACTAAATTTAGTGAAACGAAACGTAGCTCAATTTTATAATATATCTAAACATTCAAATCTACACAAAAGTGAACCGTTTCATATATATATATATATATATATATATATATATATATATATATACACAACCAACAACTGTTCCCAATTATATTTTAGGCCTATTCGTTTGGGTAAACATTAAACAATGCATTCAGATCTAACAAAGGTCAGGTCATTTTTGGACTCGGGTCACGTACAGCTGCTAGGATAAGAGGGTGGGGGGGGAAAAGTGTGTGGGTGTGTGTGTGTGTGTGATGAATTTCACAATTAAACACGTGTAATGAATGAATGCTGCAAATCCACAAGGAGAAAGAAAAACGATTCCAAGGCCTTTCGTGTATTCAGAGATTCACACCCCGTCAGGGAATGACCTGACGAGGTGTAACTCTGAATACACGAAAGACCTTGGAATCGTTTTTCTTTTTCCTTGTGGGTTTGCAGCATATATATATGATGAATTTCACAATTAAACAAAATAACTAGATGATGCCCAGCCACCCAAAAGTAAAAATGAAAAAATATTGTAAAGCATAAGAATTATTTGACATCCCACAACAAAAATATTGGTGTAGGACGGCAAAAAATTGTTTAACAATAAGAGACAACTGAAAGGAACATTGTGGAATGTGCCGTCATCTATTTTATAATAATTTCAATAACAGTTTGAGAATGTACAAATTGGACCCCATCTTGTTAAAATACCTTTTATCTTTAATTAGTACTTGGTAATTTTTTTTTGGCTAATCCCTCTTAACTATTTCGTTTACGCTGTACACACATTTTTTTTTTTGTCATATATATATACAAACAAAAAACAATTATACCAAGGTCTTTCGTGTATTCAGCAATACACCTCGTCAGAGAATGTGCTGTACTGCTGAATACACGAAAGGCCTTCGAATAATTTTTAGTTTTCTTTGTGGTTTGCATCATTCATTCATTTCATGTGTTTAAGTGTGAAAGTCACCCCATTTATATATATATATATATATGATACACACAGACCGTGCATGGAACAAGGAACTCTTCTTCCTTGTTCCATGCACGGTCTGTGTGTATCATAAAAAACTCAGGGGACCATTCTGAGTTCATTCCCATATATATATATATATATATGTATGAAAATTATTTCACGAAAGTAACACGTGAAAAATATTTATGATGAATAAAACCATGAAGGAAAGGAAACACAAAATGGTGCTCAAGCGCTTTCGTCTAATGACATCCTCAGTGTTCCTGAGGATGTCATTAGACGAAAGCGCTTGAGCACCATTTTGTGTTTCCTTTCCTTCATGGTTTTATTCATCATATATATATTTATATATATATATATCGATTACAAAAAATGTAACATATGGGAAAGAATTACAGACGTCATCCAATCACTACCACCAGAGATGTGCCTTAGGGCTCTGGAAGCAACGTTTGACCGCTTTCATACATGCATAGATATCCGTGGAGAGCAAAGTAGAGACTGTATAAAGCACCGTTTGCATCACAAAAAATGTTTACAAATAAATTGAAAAATAAAAAATAAAACCCCATAAAAGTGTTAAAAAAAATTTAATCACCCTGTATACATAATCTAAATAATTACAGAAACGGGAACAACTTTCGACTCGAATCGATGCATTTGAGGGCAGAGCAGGTTGGTGGGTATTGGGTATGAACCCTCATGGTGTGCTATTCACGCGGGGTACTCTAAGGGCAGATCATAACCATGCCAGTTGAGAGAGAGAGAGAGAGATCATGTTGAAGGGTAAAGACGAGACAATTAATCAAATAGAACATATTTATTTCCTGGAGGATTAAGGAAATGGTTCTCACAAAACTGGAATTGGTCAAAAAAGGTCACCGGAATAGAGTTGTAGTCTGGCAACTTCAAGCTACAGAAATCTTTCGACTAATTATGTATATACGTGTGTGTGTGTGTGTGTGTGTGTGTAAAGCTTGGTTGTCAAGGGCCAAGACTTTTCTTAACCAGCTTCCAAAGGACGTCAAACGTTGCAGGGATCAAAGTTAAAGTCTTCAAGAAAAGAATAGATGCCTGGCTCAGGACAGTACCAGATGAGCCAGGTGTACCTGGGTATGTGCGATGGAGCGCGCAAGAAAGCAACTCGCTCCTCCACCAAGCCAGGCCTCGAGGGGGGGCACCAGTTTGACCGTGTGAAGAGTAGGGGTGCACCGGATATGAAATTGTTCATATCCGGCTGGACACCGAATACACCGGATATGGCCATATCTATCCGGCCGGATATATATTATTAGGTACCGTATTATTTTTACACTCGTATTGCTATGTTTTGTTTTGCATTGGGGGCAAGCGCCCCCCCAAATATAAGATAAATAATAATTTAAGTATATTCAGATGTTTAATTGTTTTGTTCTCTTTCAGGTTCTTGTGTTGTGTTAAACTATAAAGTATTAATCACGACAAGTTTTGTGTGGTCACTGTATACAATAAATGATCCTAGCGATATCACTGCAAAGTGTAATATTTGCCAAAAGATTATCAAACGTGGGACGGAGAAAGGTGGCCAAAAGTCTTTCAGCACAACACCTCTTCATAATCATTTGAAGATTAATCACCCAAAAGAGTATGCTGAAGCCAAAAACGAAAATGACAAAAAAAGAATAGCTGCGACTGAATCAAAGGAAATAGGCATAGACAGAATACGGGCTAGAGCTAGACCATCAACTTCTACTGGTAGTACTCTGAAAGAAAAGAAAATGGACCAAATGAGTAAGCAGATCTTAATAAGAGGAAAGCTTTTAATCTAAAAAAATATGGGACATCAATGACTCCAGGTCTGTGATGATTCACCGTAAAATTGGCATGATGGCTTTGGACAACCAGCCATTTACTTTAGTTGATGATGATGGTTTTATTGATCTAATGGCCTACCTCCAACCCAGATATCTCTTACCGAGCAGAAGGTACTTCTCTGATACTATAATTCCTCGTCTTTATAATGAGTTCAAGTCTAAAATTGCTCAGAAGCTGGAAGTAAAGCATGTCAGCTTTTCTTCAGATATATGGACATGCACAACCTCTCAAGAAAGTTTTATATCATTATCGGATCACTGGATAGGTAAAGATTTTGAAAGATATGATGCTGTGCTACATGTGTCTCATTTCTCAGGGTCGCACACTGGCAAGAATATATCTGAAAAGTTTCGCTCTATGTGGGATAGTTGGGATCTTGATGCAAATAAGATGAATTTATTGGTGAGGGATGGAGCTAGTAATATGGCTCTTGGTAGTGACCTGGCTGAAATACCTTCAATACACTGCAGCATTCATGTACTCCAACTGGGTATTAGTGACTCAATTATGGTTCAGAGGAGTGTAATTGATATCCTTGCAAAAAGTCGCCGCCTTGCAACTCGCTTTACTCATTCTCCTTTGGCCTGTAACAATTTCAAACACATTCAAGTGCAGCAAAATCTTGAGCCTCTCCTATTGGTTCAAGATGTCCCAACACGTTGGAACAGCGCATATTTGATGCTAGAAAGATTATATAAATAAAAAATTCCAGTGCAACTGTATTTGGCTGATCGTAGTGAATTACCTACCATCACATCCTTCGAGTGGACACTAATAGGAAATCTTAAAATATTAAAACCATTCTTCCAACTAACTCAGGAAATGAGTTCGGAAAAATCAACTTTGTCTTCTGTAATCCTAATTCCCAAGCATTTGTATTTTACAAATATTTCTTTCAAAGATTGGCCATGATGACCAAGGTGTTCAAACGACAAAGAGAGAACTCCTGACTTCTCTTCGAGCGCGTTTCTTGTCGGAGAGTAATGATGGGAAGTCTTTGAACATAATTAAAAACAGGGCTTATGTGACTGCGACTGCAATAGATCCGCGGTATAAGTTATCTTTCTTTCAACAAGATCAAAAAGAGCAGGCTAAATCCTGGCTGATTGAAGAAGTCATAGGTATTGAAAATGACGAAGGTGGTAATGATTCTAATGAAAATGAAAGTGAAGGTAATGAAAGTGGAAGCGAAAGAAGCTCAAATTCCAGTTCTCCTATGCGAAAGAGGAAAGACGAAGAGGACATTCTTGAAGCGTGTTTTATGGAGATCACAAAAGGAGAGCAATCCGGGGAAGTAAGTTACGAGAGAAGAAAGGTTGAAAAAAAGACTGCTCCTGTTCTACTGATTGCAGGGGAGTTAGACCGATATGCATCTGAACCTCTCGTAGATAGGAAACGCTGTCGTTTAAATTTGGAAGCAGGAGGACCGATTTCCTCTCCTTAAAACCAGGGTTGTGGAGTCGGTCCAAAATTTTCCGACTCCACACATTGTAAAAAATCTAAAAATCCGACTCCGACTCCTCACATTTTAAATATACGACTCCGACTCCACTAGTGCTTCACTATAATTATCATAATAATAATAAGACATTTCATCACCACCACACTAAGTGTGAAATTTTATATTTTATATTTAAATAAATATTAATTGTATATTCTGAAAATGTAAAAAAAAAAAATATTAAAAAAACTTAATCTCGGGGCTATCAATGAATAAGGTTTATTGACCAAAAAAACTAAATAACCTAAATGTTAGTATTTAGGATTTAGAAATTAAGGGTGACACAGGACAGAAATTGGAGTCGGAGTCGGAAGTTTTTTACCGACTCCGACTCCGCCCTGAAACGTGCGACTCCACGACTCCTACTCCACAACCCTGCTTAAAACTATTGTTTCAAAGCTTCTCTGCACCCCCGCATCCTCTGTATTTTCAGAGAGAATGTTTTCTGAATATGGAAACATCTATGAAGCAAGGCGATCCCGAATATTGCCTAAAAGAGGAGAAATGCTCCTGTTTCTACACCACAACGGAAAAAAGTTCTAAATCACTGTTGTTGAGTTTTTTTATTCTGAAGACCTCCAGGCTGTATTGTTTTGAAAATAAAGGAAATAAAGGAGAAAAAGGAGAAAAACGAATGGAAAGCAAGTGCAGGGGTTTAGCAATATTTCACTCTTTTTAAAAAATTTAACGCCTAGAGTCTAGGCGTTAGACGTTTTTATAAAAAGCTCTGATTATACAGGGTGTACATAAAGTCAGGATCTATTTTTGTGAAATAATTATTTTTTTTCTATTTTTCTTTTCAGAAGCCCTTAGAATGAATACAGAAGAGCGTGTGGCAATAGTAATTTGGCGAATCGAGGGAAAGAAATACAATGACATCAGAGAGAAGTTTAGAAGGAGATTTCATAAGCCAGGGCCAATAGACAAGACAATACGAAAATTGGTGAACAAATTTAAAACGAACGGGATCTGTAAATGATGAAGCAAGATAAGGACGACCGTGTATGTCAGATCTTACCGTGAATGCAGTACGCGGAATTATCACTGAGGAGCCACGTACGTCCGTTCGTGCTGCATCACACAGACTCGGCCTCCCGACGTCATCTGTGCACAAAATTCTGAAAGTTAATTTGCGGAAGAAAAGCTATCATTTGCAGGTTTTACATGATTTACACGAGGAAGATTTCCCTCGACGAAGTGAGTGCTGTGTGTGCTGATCTCGTAGAACAAATCTGGAGTGATAATTTAATGGACAACATTCTCTTTAGTGATGAAGCCACTTTCCATACGTGTGGAAAAGTAAATCGCCATAACTGTCGAATTTGTTCAGATGAAAGACCGAATGATTTCGTCCAAAATTGGGAGAGAGACTCACCTAAAGTTAATGTCTGGATGGGTTTAACAAAATCTAAGGTTTATGGTCCTTTTTTTCTTTGCTGAAGCTACAGTTACGGGGCTTATTTATCTGGACATGTTGCAGCAATTCCTTGAACCTCAGCTGATTGAGGATAGGATTGTTAGTACCGTCGTCTATCAACATGATGGTGCTCCTTGTCACTATGCCAAAATTGTTCAGGATTATCTAAATGGACGTTTTCCAAATCGCTGGATCGGACGCGGAAGCAACAGACCTCGGCCAGCGAGATCACCAGATTTAACCCCTTTAGATTTCTTTGCATGGGGCTTTATCAAATCGCACGTCTATCAGACGAAGATTACGAGTCTTGAAAACTTACGTACACGTATACGAACTGCTGCAGATAACATAACCCCGCAAATGCTCCAGAATGTGTTTAGAAATGCTGCGGAACGATTTGAGCTGTGCAGGGATACTGATGGGCGTCACGTCGAATCCTACTCTTAATTATTTAATAAATGTTACCACTATCATTTTATGATTGAATTCCATATAATTTCCAAGTGCTTCACAAAAATAGATCCTGACTTTATGTACACCCTGTATTAATAGAACTGTAATCGTTAAGGATGGACAGATGTTTTATTTATTCTTGTCATCAGTATTGTGTTGATTTAATATAAAAAGTGTTGCTGGACTGGTTTAGGGGTGGGCCCTGGAGGGCTTTCCATTTTTTTTGTATATAAAATATTATTTGTAATGTATTATCATCATATTATGGCAGATTTTCATACAGGTGTTAATTTTCTAATGTCTTGGCCTATATCCGGCCGGACATGACCCATATCCTGCCGGATACAGGATACCAGATATTTCACAATATTCGGCCGAATATCCGGTGCACCCCTAGTGAAGAGACCAACATACGGAACATCAACGAGATTAACGAGGTATATATATATATTTTTTATTTTTTTGGTAAAACAGGGAACAAAAAAAGTATAGACTATACTACACCCGAAATGGACAGAAAATTCAGATAAACCCAAACACAAAAAAGATTTACGATAGTGACCGCCGATATGAAATTTGAGACCCAAACTAAAACCAAAAGGACAGATATTAACAAGTTTTAAGAGAAGAGACAAGAAAGTAATGATTCCTTTAAGGAAAACTGTAATATTACAAAAAGTTCTTACGTTTGCGTACAAAAATTAAATTATCGTTAAATACAAAAGGAATTTTACGGCAAAAATATGGCTTTTAAAAGACTGAAATTATTGGGAGGGATTACGTAAACGACACCTGTATTCTCTGGAGAGAAGGAAAGATACGCACCATTACCTAGGCATGGAAAATAATTTAAAAGATGGTGCCCTATCTTGAGACAAACCCCTACGTATAACCATCAAAACAATAAATAAGAGGGTAAAATATGCAGCACATTTAAATTAAAAACTTAAGATTATATAATTCTTATGTTAATTAAGCCTCGCTTAGAATACTGCATTCAGGCTTGGTCACCTCACCATTGGCACGATATAGATACGCTTGAAGGTGTGCAACGTAGGGCCACCAAGCTTATCCTTAACTTAATTAAAGATTAAAGGAATTGGGTGTTTAATTTTGAGAGACGTTGTTTGAGGGGAGATATGATACAGATATGTAAAATGATCTCTGGTTGAACAATATAATAAGAGCCCAGTAAAGCCTAAAAGCTTAAGGGCCAAATAAAATAAATAGTAGAGCTTCACAATT
The DNA here is from genome assembly GCA_023014485.1 of Bathynomus jamesi. Taxonomy (NCBI): domain Eukaryota; kingdom Metazoa; phylum Arthropoda; class Malacostraca; order Isopoda; family Cirolanidae; genus Bathynomus; species Bathynomus jamesi. The sequence goes on along the minus strand of JAJOZX010003931.1, from coordinate 335,589 downwards.
AATTCGTGTCATTGTAAAACGAATGTATTTTATTATTAATAAAGGTTATTCAATTCAAAATAGGTGCGAGTCAGAATATAAATATAGATTTTTGGGAATTATTTGACATATTTCCTTAAACTTAGCATATGATGTAAATAGTAGCTGCTCAATTAGCTTTAAGAAAAATTAAACGCTTTCATAAATGAAATAGAGAGTTTGTAAACAGTAAGTAATGTATATGGTAGTTCAAGTAAGTAGGCTACCTAGTTTAATAGTTTAAGGATAATTAGCCGACTTGAAATTGATATTTTGCAAAATTCTATAGTGAAATATAGCTTTGAATCATTCATCTGACTTAGATAACCTCGATAGGCCCGAGTGGTTTCAAGTTTTCTAAATACCTGGGCTCAGGTGTGTCTGGCTGTGTGAGCTGAAGAGCTCGAGAAAGCAACTTTCTCCTTCACCAAGCCAGCTGGGCCTCGAACCTGACCTCTTTGAGATGTAGAACCGTTTGTAACTTTTAGTTTAGACTGCGAATGAATGAATGAATGTATACGTATTACATCAGTAAGAATTTGAAGTTTACAATAAACTATAGTTCACCATTTTATTCAAAGATAAAAGTTGCAAAGCACTTTTAAACAAATTTCATAAATAATTAAAAAATAAGAACGTCCGAACCGTAAAAGTCAAAATATATAATATTCAAACACTGGAAAATAGGTACTAAAAATGTGGTAACTTTTCCATTTTAAATAGGATCTTTTTTTTTTTTTTTTTTACTTCCCCTAAAAATAACTGAAGAAGAGAATAATTTTCTCTGCTGCGGCGACCACATCATAAAATAGGCTAAGCCGCAAGTCGGTCGTGGAAGGCCATTGAGATGGGACTCCGTTATGGTTAAGTATGAAACACAGATTAAGTTTTAAGACGGACAAATAAGATTCTGAAGGGAAAAGAGGAGATTGTGATGGAAATGGTTGGTCGCGTTTCCTATTTAATATTTGAATTTTAAGTCGTTACTTTTATTTTTTAAACCAAAATTTACTCTCCAAATACAATTCATGATTATTAGGGATTTTTTTTTTTTTTTGGATTATGTTGGAGAGAGAATTTAATGGATACGTAAAATAAATTTAGACTAATTAAAAGAAAATCAAAATGTAAGCTAGGCCTTGGTTAAGGTTACAGCTTTTATTTTAAATCTATAATATACATATCTTACGAAAATAAATATTAAAAAAAAAAAGTCGAATATAACATAGTGGGCACAGTTTGCTAAAATTGCTCGTATGGATCAATAATAATATGGCATGCAAGTATTTAGACACTATTTTAACAAAATAGTGTGTGTGTGTGTGTGTGTGCACGCAAAGCTTACAGTATTTATTAAACCGTCCACAGAATATATTTTTTTAGGCTTAAATTTGTTGATTATTATCAATGACCTTGAAATATAGGCCTGATGGGGTGGACTGCATATAAAATTATTTTTATTTCAATTTTCTTAAAATTGTAGCTATTACTAAAAGTATGGTCTTACCGTTGTATAAAAGTGGATTACGGATTATTTATTTTATTCAATATTACCATAAATCACATAGATAAAATTACACTACTTAAGTTATGAATTTAAAATTTTCACGAAGTAGCACTACCTCCTTCCTTAAAAGGGCTAGGCCCTCTGACAACACACACGAGTTCGAGCATAGGCTCACCCCAGGTACCACAAGGGGAAATATTTTCTCTGGCGTTCGTCCGAATCCCAAATTGTTTCGATCTTTTCACGCATTTTTGAATATATAGACTATACATTTCAGTTAATAGTTTGTTTAATCTTATTATTTTACTGTAGCGACTATTTTTTTGTACTATTTTAGTAAATAATTATTACGTGGAACAACAGACTTTACCTCCAAAATTAAAATAAAGACTACATTGTTATTAATAATAAAAATAATCGAATGTGTCCATATAGTGGGCGGGGCTTATTCGTGAGTTTATTCCAGTTAATGGAATAGTGTATAAAATGTAACACAGTAAATATCCTAAACAAATATTCTTCCATTTTTCTTAAAACCTTTTTCATGAACATTATGACACTGTTGTTTCGTCATGCAATAAATCTAGATCCACTTGTTGGCACCGAGTTACTGTAGCAATATTTTTAGAATAGAATGATATAATAGAAAATCCATATTTTGAAACTGACAGTTTAATCTTAAAAACCAAAAAATTTGAAAGGGAGAACGAATGTGTACAAGTGTCTATTCATTCTGTAACAAATTAATTCGTTATACGGCTTGCTAGAACAAACCAAATTTATTTATTGACAAAACTACCACTGTTTGTTACATAACAGTAAACAAGTAAAATGTCATACTCACATTTATGTGCCCTTTTTAATTATTTACTTAATTTGAGCTCTCTACTTTTATTTTTAATGTGTTAGTCCTCAAATTTTCCACAAAAACAGTATCAATTAACTCAAAAGGGCCGTAGAGCTCTGGACACAGTGAACTTCTTACAGGGTCTGGTAAAAATTATTTAGCAGCCCATCAAGAGGACCCGAATTGACCTAACTTTTATTTTCATTTTGTTATTGACCGTTCAAACAGCTGGTAAAAGAACCCTGAAAGGTCAACGTTTATGGCTTTATAGGCTTACGGTGATAACGAATCGCTAACAAACATAATTTTCATTATTTAAAGAATGCGCGAATATATATATATATATATATATATATATATATATATATATATATACATATATATATATACAGGGTGGGCCGTAAGTTTCCATACATAGGAAAAATTAAACGTTTGTTTTTATGTTTCAGATACCCTAAGAATATGCGTTTGACGTAAGATCTTGTTTACTGATGAAGCAAATTTTTACGTCAATGGAGAGGTTAATCGGCAAAACATACGTTATTGGAGTAATGCTAACCCTAACTGGCTGAGTCCGACGAAGATGCAAGGTGCCGGTAAAGTGATGGTGTGGGCCGGGATATGGGGTGACAGAATTATTGGACCAATTTTTTTTGTCAGTGGAAATCTTAATGCCGAAAGATATCTTAACATGTTGCAAGAAGAGATTTTCCCATCCCTGCTAAACGAGGAAGGTAACTTCCCAGTTTACTTCCAGCAAGATGGAGCTCCACCTCATTATGGTCTTCACGTGCGTCGGTATTTGGATCAGCAGCAGTTTCCGGATGCTTGGATTGGTCGGCGTGGTCCTGTGGAGTGGCCTCCCAGATCCCCAGATCTCACCCCCCTTGATTTCTATCTTTGGGGGCACTTGAAGGCCATGGTGTATCAGGAAAAGATACGAGACATAAATCATCTAAAGGAACGTATCACCAACGCCATTACAAGCATAACGTCAACTGTGCTAATGCGTGTTCATCAACAGTGGGGAACACGTATTGAAATGTGTTTTCAAAACAATGGCAACCATGTAGAGCATATTATATAAATAAAAATGGTTGTCCATAACAAAATGTTTATTTTTCCTATGTATGGAAACTTACGGCCCACCCTGTATATATATATATATAGACAGAAGTCATACATGTTAAAATATTTAGCTTAAGCGTAGGCCCCAGTTCGCTTTGGCGTTACAGATATCATAGTAAAAGTAATAATATTGTTAATGGCAATTTTTGTTTTAAATATGCAAAAATGATGAGATTCAATTTAAGCTTTTGAAATTCTAAATTAAATTTTAAATAAAAGTATAAAAAGTGTTGGTGCTCTTCCAATACGTGCTCTACCGTAAAATTTACATTCCAATATGTGCTAACTAACGAAAATATCACGACCTAACCTAACCAATCGTCAAGGGCGTACAATTGACCTAACGATTGGTTAGGTTAGGTCGTGATATTTTCGTTAGTTAGCACATATTGGAATGTACATTTTACGATAGAGCACGTATTGGAAGAGCACCAAAGTGTTTGGAGTTTCATTAAATATTAATAGTATTAAAATAATTCATAAATAATCTAAAAATATTAGTAAGACTTTCAAAACCCTCGCAGTGCTTATCACTAATATACAAAAGTTGATATAATAAGTTCTTATAACTTGCATTTCAAGTTCAATTTTGGATCGAAAAACAGTAAAAATTTGAGCCTACATCATCATAATTGTATATCATCAACCTCATTGAAATATCTTAACTTTTAGCAAAATGTTTTATTTCCAACTTATTAATTATTTACAACGTGTTAATTAATGAAGGTATAGCCAAAGCCTACCAATATTTTATTAGTTTATTGCTCGCATTTAACACGCAAATAATTTCATAGAAAAGATTTTCAAGGAAAATTTTTAATTCAACGAGAGCATAAACATTTACTTTAAACTCACAAACGCCTAGATTTTAACCGCTGCTTCACAAATTTTTACTCGCTGGCTTAAGATACGAAGCTCAAAATATTCTGATAACTATTCTTTTCTATTATAGGTTAATCCGTAGACCTTTGTATGCATAAGTACGTGGGTATAGATATACAATAGATATAGAATTAGTGTGACGATAAGTAACCAAGAACCCCGAGTATTCTTGGCAAAAAAGAAAAAAAATAAGTATGTTCTTTTTACATGTTCTATCTTCCATTTTCATTCTCAAAAGGGTGTTAGTTAGCGAGACAATGAGTGTGATCCAGATAAGAAAACGGTGTGGTGGATTTCTAATACTTTAAGTATATTTTAGTGGGTAAAGGTGTAAGTATAGAAATTTCTTTTTGAAGATGTATACATATACAGGGTGTTCATAGTCACGCAAGTTAATATGGTAATGACTTTATGAACACCCTGTAAATATTTAAATAAAATGAATTCGAACGCCATCCTTGAGAAAAGGGTAACACTTGATACGTTATCAATATTAACTCGCGGTAATATATATAGGGACGCAGACAAGGGGTGGGGGAGCTGAAATAAAATCATAGGTTTGATATTTCTATGTATTTTTTTAAATTATAAGTAAATTATAAGCGAGTATGCCATGCCAAGTACCTTCAGCACATGTTTAATTATGGGGGTCAATCCCAGAATAGGCACCTGATGTACCTCAATCCCAGATGAAGCACCTGCGTTCAACCTCAATCCCAGAATAGGCACCTTGCAAGGAATTAAATAAAAAAAAACTGATGATTACAAAATTTATTGTTTATACAAAGTTTATTACAAATGTAATAAAGGCAAAGTTATAAAAGGTTTAAAGTGGTTTAATGAATAAAGAAAAATTTTAGATATTATAAATTCCTGCAATATGAGCCCGAATGTTTCTGAATCCATCTGAAGCAAATCTATCTTGCCACATAAATTGGTATAGATATAGGTTAGGTTAGGTTAGGTTAGGGTTGATTTTTTCAAATATTGATAAAAACAATGAAATTATATCTCTAAAAACTGTTTATATTTTTTTCTCCTCAATCCCAGATTAAGCACCTGTGTTTTGCCTCAGTCCCAGATTAAACACCTAAAAATGATTTCAGGTGCCTATTCTGGGATTGATCCAATTATGGTAATACATTTATGAATACGTTTTTACTCATTTACACACTTTTATTATACGCCCCTGTATATATATATATATATATATATATATACAAAGCTGGGCACAAACCGTTAATCCGTTAATCGTTAATTAACGAAGTTAACTTTTTCGTTAACGATTTAACTTTTAAGTTAACTTTGAAAATCATTATCGGACTAATTAACTTCCGTTACATTTAACTTTCGTTAACTCAAGTCCGTTAAGTGTAGGCTGACCATACGTACCGTTTTGAACGGGACAGTACCGTTTGTTTTATATTTCCTGGCCGTCCCGTCGTTTTAATAAAAATGTCAATTTTGTCCCGGTTTATGTACTTACTTTTTCATGAATACAGAATATTACATAACCCCGTCCCTTTTTTGCCATCCCAATGTCCCGTTTTTGTCTCAAGGAAATATGGTCAGCCAAGGCGTTAACCCAAAAAATTCATAAATAAACGTTTAAAAGTTTCTATTATTTTCAGTGCTGAGCAGGTGCGCAATTAATCCGCCACTGTTAATAGTGATGAACGAATTTCCATTTCCGCAGTGCAAAATCAGGCGATATATTTGTTTCCGTCGCCACAATTTGTGTCTTACCAAATATGGTAGTTATTTATGGCATTGGTTTGAGCAAAAGATGGTCGACTGTAAAATCAGGCGGAAAGATTTGCCATTTGAGTTGAATGTTTCAACTTCTTTCAAGAAATATCACGAGCATTTTAAGGCACTTTCAATAATATATATGTAACAATTACAACAAATAACTACATTCGTTTCATTTGCAGTCTGTCTCTTGCGCAACATGTTTGTGCTAGTGAATATTTAAAAATAATCGTTGTCAAGTAAGTCATGTATATTTATAATATGTCTGTGAGTACCTTATTAGTAGTCTCCTTGATACATTTCAAGAACCATAAGGGCCTCGTCTACTGCAGCGCCTTAGTCGACGCACTTTTGGCAGGCATTGACAAAAGGTTTGGGCCCCTCCTGGAGGATGACGAATGCCAGCTGGCTGCTGCCTTCCATCCCAGGTTTCGCCTCATCTGGTTGGACAAGTATGACAACACCAAGGTCGCCAGGGTGAGGAAAAGCATGGAGGGTACAGTCGAGGAGGCCATGAAGCAGCAGTCCAACGAAGTGGGCAGCAACAGTGGAGGCAGCAACAACGAGGAGGAGGAGGAGGAGGATGACTTCTTCAGTGCTGTCATCCAGACAAAAGAGAGCAGCAGAAGCCACAGGTCACTCAAGGGCAAGGCCCAGAACTTGGTCAAGACCTGGCTGGAGACCAACTCCAAGGACTTGCTGACAGATGCTGCCTTCTTGGGTGAGCAAGTGTTGGTGGACTTGTTCATCAAGTTCAACACAGCCATCCCCTCCAGTGCTGCAGTGGAGCGTTTGTTCTCTATGGGCAAGGACATCCTGAGGGCCAAGAGATCATCCCTGTCTGATGAAAACTTTGATATGCTAATTTTCCTGAAGGGCAACATGCATCTCATGGACAAAATGGAGAACGAGAAGAGGGAAAATTAAATTATATATATATTGTGTTTTTCATTTTTTTTATAATAAAAGTTAACGTTAACGGTTTATCGGTAACTTCCGTTACATGTTTAACGAATTAACGGATTAACGGTTAACGAAGTTAACTTTTTGGTTAACGGATTAGCGGTTAACGAAGTTAACTTTTTGGTTAACGGTGCCCACCACTGTATATATATAATCTAATCTTAGATGTTACAAAGGAAGTTACACACCCACATCAAACAAATTGTAGCCTTACCCTGTAAACCTTTACTGGTTTCATGCAAAGGAAGAGTGGGGTGCTCCACAAGGAGATCGAAGTCCTATCCATAGAGTCGCCCTGGTGGAGGAGAGACTCGCTTTCTAGAGTTTTCCCAGCTCATCTGGGATTGTCCTGAGCCAGTTTTATACTAGAGTTTCTGAAAAAAAAATTCGCCTAAAACAAAATTTATAACCAGCATAAAAAATTAATAACTGGTAATATTCTGGTTTTGTTTAGACATCATTACTTTTGGTAACTAATAAAATTTCCAAAAACAAAACCTAACCATTATTGATTAGTAATTTTTTAGGATCACCTGAAGATCAGGGCCCCCCCCCCAGCCTTCTTTAGTTAGCTTTATAAGGCTAACTAACGAAAATATCAAGACCTAACTTAACCAATCGTCAAGGGCGTACAAGTTGACCTAACGATTGGTTAGGTTAGGTCGTGATATTTTTGTTAGTTAGCCTTATAAGGCTAACTAAAGGAGGCTGGGAGCCCTGATTTTCGGGTGATCCATTTTTTATTATTTTCAGACATTTTTAGGTGAACTTTTTTCCATTATAAAGGTATCATACGCACAAATGACAAACAAAACAGTTTGGGTTTAAAATAAGTACGTTAACCATTGTAACCTAACCTAACCTAACCTCACCTGAAGGTGACGCATGTACACAAGTTTCGTGGTTGCTGATCCTTTGTAGGATTGTTCTTCGCATATAAATAATAAGTTGACCCTTTACAGCCCTTTTAGCAACTCATGCACGGTGGTAAATGTTGTTAAATGAGATACGTTAGTGGTGACAACGGACTTAAACCCATTTCATCGACAAAACCAGAACACCAACACACTAAAAACCTAGCTTAATCTAACTTTATAATAACTTGTCGTAACTTGTCGTAAGGCCGGTACCAACGACCTGGCAAGTCCACTGAATTCCTCTAAAACCACATAACATAAAACATTGAAATAATAAATTAAATAATAATAGTTTATTTATAAAATAAATAAGATTTACTTTAACATAAAATAATTGTGAAATTGAACTATTTATCTTATTTAATTTCACCCTTTAAGCTTTCGGCTTTACTGGGCTCTCGTATAAAACATTGGTTTATTGGCAATTATGATTAATAACGTACAAATCATGAATAAGAAGTATTAATTTATTTAAAACCAATTTTAATAGTTAAAAATTAGACAATGAATTTAATTAATTGTGGTCATTAAAATCATTAAGATTTTTTATTTTCTATTTATAAATTTATTTACAAAATAAATTACAATATTACAATTGTCCTTATGTTACAGTGATACAATAAGTGTCAATTGGACTATTTATTTGGGATCACCTGAAGATCAGGGCCCCCAGCCTTCTTTAGTTAGCCTTATAAGGCTAACTAACGAAAATATCACGACTTAACCTAACCAATCGTCAAGGGCGTACAGTTGACCTAACGATTGGTTAAGTTAAGTCGTGATATTTTCGTTAGTTGGCCTTATAAGGCTAACTAACGAAGGCTGGGGGCCTTGATCTTCAGGTGATCCTTTATTTTATATAATTTGACCCTTAATCTTTAGGCTTTACTGGGCTCTTAGAGTAATTAGAGATAAAATATAATACATATATATGTTACGCATAAACTGTGATAAATACACAAATAAAATAATAGTAGAAATACAGTATATATATATATATATATATATATATATATATGAAAAATTATTTCACGAAAGTGACACGTGAAAAATATTTATGATGAATAAAACCACGAAGGAAAAAGAAACACAAAGGGGTGTCATTAGACGAAAGCGCTTGAGCACCCCTTTGTGTTTCTTTTCCTTCGTGGTTTTATTCATCATATATATATATATATATATATATATATATATATATATATATATACACACACACAAGTTATTATTATAGACATGAAACAAATATTAATTAATTTAACCTTTGGTTAGCTTCCGCCTGAATTGTTCATTCTGACGAAGGTCAAGCTTTTCACCCCACCTTAGACCTACAGTTTAACGTGGAATCCGAACCACGCCCCACCACCAGCCCAGCGTCTTAACCACTAAGCCACCCAGGGTGCCCATTTATCTACCAACCACTTTCTTTATTGTGTAGAAGGATGAACAGCTGGGTTTTGTTGCGCGCCGAGTGCCGTCACCGGGGCCGATATATTCGTAGTCAACGACGCCAACGACTACACCACCGAGGCGCAATACTAATTTAATCTAAATTTTCAATCTATTTTCGTAGCATAATTTTTGACAGTCTACTTTAAAATAAATTATAATCCAAAATTATCATAATTTAAATATTTAAGTTTGCTCTTCCAATATTTCTTTTACCGATTTTCCTTTCAGATAATTCAGTGGTTTCTTAAACTAATATAATATATATATATATATATATATATATATATATATATATATATATATTCTCTCTCTCTCAAGTATCGAAACCCAGATATAATATTTAGCTTTAAATTACTGATTAAAACAGTCATGCCAGTCATCATGATGGGTAAGAAACTGATGAAACTAATGGGGAGGGTATATCAGGTTTGGTATACCCAAAGAATTGCAGTCTTTCGATTGAACTCGAAAAAAAATTTTGAATAATTTTTTAAAAAGAAAATGGTCTCGATTTGAATGTAATTGGACCAATTTCGCAGTTCAGGCAAGATACTGTGAGCGAGCTTTTGGAGTGAACTGAAAATGAATTAATGTAGACCAAACATATTTCGGTGAAACGTTGAAACATTGAAACATTATCTCGAAACGGATAAGATCATCAACTTCACGGCGATCAGTCTGAATCTAAAATGAAAAATTACCGATGAAAAAAAAGTATTTGCTCCAATCAGACTATTTATTTCTATAGTTAATCCAAATAACGCTAATAGTCAGTGGCGGTTCCTCATATGGGCAGCCGCACAGGGCGGCATTTGTGGAGGGGCGGCATGAGCGCCTGCAAAAAAAATAAAAATAAAAATAAGAATAAATAAATAAAGAAATAAATAAAAATAAAAAATAAAATAAAATAAATAATAAAAGATCAATTAATATATTTTTATTAATAAAAAACCATCTATTGCATTTTCCATAAACCTTCCCATAAAAGACCTAAACAATGCAAAATGCTTCCAGATTAATATTATTGGGAATAAAGGCCCATACTTTAACATATGTAATGTTATTTTTCTGGGTTTGGTTAAATAGTGAAATGTATATTATTTATTACAGAACGAATCTTCACACTAAGCCACTAAGGTCTGTCAAATAACCGCAAATGGATAAGAAGAGGTCAAAGCTATCAGGTGCTCAGTTTAGAAAAAAGAGGAAAGAAGAAGAGGAGAAACGAGCAAAAGATAAAGGTATAGAGCTATGTCATCTACTCTTCACTGCTATATTGCACTGCTATTTTGTGATATAGCTTTCTGAGTCAAAGTGTAGCATAATAATTACCCTCTCTTAAGTGTCTTATTCTATTTATGTGATAGAGCATTTGTACAATTTAGAAATTTGATTCTCTAGTTTATTTATGGCAGTTGTGCAATTTAATTTGTATTTTTCCTGTTCATAGTATCATAATTACATTCTCTTAAGTGAGTTATTCTATTTACGTGATGAAGGATTTGTAAAATTCAGAAATTTGAGTCTTTGTTTTGGTTCTGAAGTTCCAACAATTAGTCCAATAAAAAGTTATTTTGTGAAAGAGTTATGTCTGTCCTTTATTTTGGGGGGATTCGAATGTGTGTGTGTTGGCGAACAGGGGGGGGGGGGGCGCTGAAGGTGAAGTTCGCCCAGGGCGTCATGTAAGCTAGGACCGCCACTGCTAATAGTATTATTACTTGTACTACTACTGGTAGTAGATGTATTACTACCGCAACTAATTATTATGAAAAACGAGTTTTGTTGAAAAAATTCTAAAATTGGGTGCAGAAATGACTAAAAGAAGTACGACAAATTGGAAACGTTCATTTGTATGCGAGTGACTGAAGAAAAACCTCACACGAGGTTTTCGACTCTAGTCCGATACAGACACCCTTTTCGAAGGTTGATGAAACAGGTTTTTATCATCGAAGCTGAAAATGGACTCTCCATAAATGTCTTTTGAGTAGATTTAAGCGAATATTTTTAATCTGAGTTTGTATTTAAGGTTAAATTTTATCGCATTTACCTCATGCAAGTAAAACAGTGCCTGTATGTGCCTACATCTGCATGATGACACAGAGAGAGAGAGAAATCCATTAAGTTCTTACGAACTGGAGGTGGTCATAAATGAGTAGTTTATGAACGAAACAAAATCAAATCTATTTATGTGTATCCTTTAATTTAAGGATGGAAATTTTTATTGTATTGAGCAGTGGCACAAAATCAACAATAATACTACTCCTTAATTGTTAGTTTTCTTTTTAAATAAACTGAATTTGGCACTTGGACGACTGGCAGTGCCAGGGTTATTCTTACATACGAGAATTTATATCTGTTGTTCTTCTACAAGAAATTCATAATATATATATATATATATATATATATATATATATATATATTAGAAACAACGGTTAAGAGTTGTCTTTCTACATTTATAAGAGAAAACCTTACATAGTTACCTGAAAACGGAGTATGTAATGGGCGGACCCTCGTCTCCTACACTGTTCCTCTCGTTTCAAAAGAGATGTCCCGAGCATTCTTTTTAGACACGCTTCAATTGTCATTATATCAAACATACTTTCCTGTAGTTTGAGTCCCCTGACCGCATTCAACCATTTATAAGCAATCTCTAAACATTAAATTTACTGCCGAAATGAACATCAACAACGCATTATCATTTCTGGATAATCATCAAAGTCGAGAAAATAATCGCTTTACAACGTCTGTAAAATAAATTATTTTACAACGTCTGTAAAATAAATTAGAGACAAAATATAATACATAATATTATGTCCGGTAAAACGCTTTTACCGGACCGTAAAACGCTTTTACCGGACCGTAAAACACTTTTACCGGACCATAAAACACTTTTACCGGACTGGCAATCAAATTTGAATGCTTTATTTTTATTCCATTCAAATTTAAGGAAAATTTTGTTTAAATGAAATTATTCCAACTTTTTTCACAGTGAATTCAAATTTTTTTTAAATATTTTTTCTTTCACTCAAAATTTATTGAGAAATTTTATGGGAAATAAATGAGAATTTTGTCCAAATTTACACTTATACCCAGTACTTAAATACCAAAAGGTTTTAAACCATTTTATTTCGCAACCAAGAACATAAAAATACTTACGAATAAATTCACAAAATTAATTTCAGAATTTATTCCCAAATTAATTTGAATTATTTTTAACTAATAATCGTACTATAAAATTTTTCAACACACACACACACACACACACACCTTTCTGATTACCGGCATATGCTTGTCTCTGATGTACAAATACCTTTGTGATGAATGCAATTCATTCAATATTGTCAAAAATATCGCTACTTTTTACTTCAAATTAACAGACAGAGTTTGTTTATATAACCTTTGGTTAGCTTCCGCCCGAATTGTTCATTCTGATGAAGGTCAAGCTTTTCACTCCACCTTAGGCCTACAGTTTAACGTGGAATCCGAACCACGCCCCATCAGCAGCCCAGCGTCTTAACCACTAGGCCACCTAGGGTACCCATTTATCTACCAACCACTTTCTTTATTGTGTGGAAGGATGAACAGCTGGGTTTTGCTGCGCGCCGGCTGCCGTCGGGTCTCGAACC
>JAJOZX010003931.1:302500-320000 GCA_023014485.1 Bathynomus jamesi | reverse complement strand
TACATATATGAGTTAGGTGGTTTACTGAGTATTTGGTTTGTTTGAATTGATTTGTCAATATTCATAGATGTGGGAATTTAGGTGGTTTTTTGTTTTGCCTATATTATGATCTCATGCAGTGGTTACGTTTGTACCGATAAATTATGGAAGGCTGGGCAAGTGTGGGTATAATATCTTTATATTTTAATAAATAGTAAACTGATTTCGACGAATTAAGAATGATTCTGATGCATAATTGTGGGTAAAATTCTTTAAACAATTTTAAAAGTGTACACACACACACACACACACACACACACATATATATTATATATATATATATATATATATATATATATGAGAAAACTGAATTAGACAGACTTGAATAGAATCCACTTTATAACCTAACCAAACCTAAAGACAAAAAAGACCCTAGTCTAAAGGCAATCGAAGTAGGCTATTTACTTCAGCGTTCCGATGTATATATAACCATAAAGTTTAATCGTTTGCAAATATATGGAAAAGATAATGGATACAGTTAAATTACTAATTTCTTAATTATTTCTTTTTAATACTGTTCACATTTTCTATCGCTTTGGTAATTCCTATTATCAAAGACAACCATTCTTGAGCTGATAATTTTGGTGTTTATGTCAATTGTATAATCTATGCGATACGATCAGACAATGACAGCTTTTTCGATTTTGTACAAGGAAAATCCTTCCACACAATAAAGAAAGTGGTTGGTAGATAAATGGGTACCCTAGGTGGCCTAGTGGTTAAGACGCTGGGCTGCTGATGGGGCGTGGTTCGGATTCCACGTTAAACTGTACGTCTAAGGTGGGGTGAAAAGCTTGACCGTCAGAATGAACAATTCGGGCGGAAGCTAACCAGAGGTGTGTATATATATATATATATACATACTTGTATATGTTAACCTGACACCGATCCCTCATCACACGGCGGTCAGGCTCGTGTTCTTGCCTCTAGAAGTGGCTTGGTAAAAGAGAGTTGCTCTCGTGAGCTCTCCATCTCACATAACCAGGTACAATCATTACAGAAAACAGTGTACAGGAATATATATCAACACTGTGGCGTGTCAGGCAGAATCGATGCTTTCGGACGAGATGGGTGGGGTGAAACCTGAAACCCCCTCAACCCCTACCCATGTAGATGCACGAAGCTCCAATTACAAATTCATAGGTATATGACAGAATGCATTACATAAATAAGACAGGCCATAATGGCTGTTGTAACAAAATATATATGGAGGTGAAGAATTATGCTATTTTATTGTTAATATAGAATGTTTCTTTGAAATAGACAATACTGTGTGATGTCAACATACAAAGAATGTAAAAAAAAAGCTCAAGCTCTTCTATCGGGTGAATATGTCGGAAGAATTTTTGTTTAATGTAGACCTCCTTTTGTAATTAACTTATATTAAGTATTGTCAAAGCCTACCTTTTGGTATTGTAGAGGGCCGGTAATTGTACAATATGGCTCACTATGATTGGTTGGTTTGACCTTTTCAACGAATCAGAGATACGTTTTCTAAATCATTAGGAGTACAGTAAAATCCTGTATTAAATTATTATTATTATTGTTATTATTACTCAGGGGCGTACCCAAATTATTTGGCACCCGGGGCGGATCCTTCCTTTGGCACCCCCCATAAATAATTTTAAAATTTAAACACACAGAAAAATATATTATGTTTGCAAGTAGATTTTTAAACAGTACAGTACTGTCGTAAGCAAATTGGAAATAAGAAAAATGCAGGACATTAAAAATTCAGTGAACAGGTAATTCTGCATTTTATTTTATACAAAAAACACAGGAAATCCAGTCTCACCACTCAGCCTATTCTTCAAAGGTAAATAGAGAAGATTCACAGTCTCTGCTTTCGAGCCTTAATTTCTGCAAATTTATCAATGACCTCATCAAAATTCACCTTCTTTGCATATTCATGTTCAATTGAAAGTAAAGCCAGAGTTGTCAATCTTGTCTGACTCATGGTCGAGCGAAAGAAATTTGTTATCAATTTCAATTTGGAAAAACTTCTTTCACGTGAAGCAAGAGACACACAGACAGTCAAAAAGAATCTCAAACACAGTGACAAGCTTGGCAAATATTCACAAAAATCCCATTTCACAATAAACTCCAGAAACTGCAATGCTGTTCATTTCTTTGCTTCTTCAACGCTGATTTTGGCAGCTTCGAAATGCCTCCGAAGTTGTCCAATTTCCACACTATCTTCATCAGAAAATTCATCGAAAATCTGAGTCAAATTTGGAATATACTTCCGAAGTTCTTCTTCTGTTGCAACAACCAAAGTGTTTGGCTGAATAACAGCGAAGATTGACAGAATTTGATCCATTGCCTTAGAACGAATCTCCAATTCTTGATGAAAGCGATCAAGACATTCAAACATAGCCCTTTTTACTTCCTCTGGCAATGTGAGACCAGCATCCTTTGCCATCTCTCCTGGGCATTACTCACAAATAACTAGACCACTAACAAAATGAAAATTAACAGTATATCCAGTAAATAAAGAAGTAAACAAAATTTATTACAACAGAAAAGCTTCAAACAAGTGGTTCTCAAACTTTTTCCAACCAGGTACCCATTGAGTTATCAGATTATCAACCCAGACAAGCAGAGACAATTAATTATCATTATTATTATCATTATTAATTATCATTAATTATCATTTATAAACACTTAAACATCACTATGATATGATACCACATTGTCAAAAATTACTGGACACTGGTATGAGTACCATGATATTGTTACAAACACCAGCACTTTATGCTTTATCATAATTATTTAATGAAACATACCTCATGTATGTGGACGTGGAGTCACAGTATCAAGTGAACAAGACTTGGAATGTCAGTTGCAGCTAGCTGGCTATGCTCAACAAACTTTTATAGTGGAAATTAACATTAAGCTGTTGTAATAGTTTGAACATTTTAAAATTTTTTTCTTACTTTGGCGAATTTTTAATTTGGTTTGAAAACTTGTACTGGTATTTCAACTCTCCCGATGGCACCCCCCTCCTGGCTGTCACCCGGGGCGGACCGCCCCCCTCGCACCCCCCTTAGTACGCCACTGTTATTACTACTACTATTATTGTTTTTGTGGTATGTGTGAGATACTTCAAGATTTAAAGCATATCACGTGCTTTGTGTATTCTTGGAATTTTGCTTGAGTAATTGAATATCATTTCATTAATGAGATTTTCGGTATAGGCTGTTTAAAGTGACAAAGGATTATGACATCTGATCACGTGCTTAGTGTATTCTTGGAATTTTGCATGAGTAATTGAATATCATTTATCACATTAATTAGATTTTCGGTGTAGGCTGTTAACGTGACAAAGGATTATGACATCTGATCGACTTAACATTCTCTCGACAAGTATACTGTGCTACGGTTAGACTAAGTTAAGCTAGGTTAGGTTAGGCTAGCATAGATTAACTACGCTAAGTTAGGTGATGCTTAGTTAGTGTTTTGGAGTGTCGATGTTACGGTCTTGTCAATCTTGTAAGTATATATCCAAGAGATTTTTCTCAGAGCTTGTCTAATTTATGATACATTACATTATCGCCTTTGCAAAGAGACGAAACAAGATATTGAAACCATGATACCAGAAACGATTCGACTGAAATGCCAAAATACAGATTTTAAACGCATTAAAATTAAATTAATTTTGAAATTTAAAATGATGATTCATTACCTTCAAATATTGTGAAAGTTAGTAAATGAATAAAACTTGGGTAAATCTCTAGGAGCGCTCCATTTTTCAATATTAAACATACACTCATAAAACATATACCATTTGAAAGCTCACATTTCTCTGAGTCTAAAAATGTAGTAATCCAAAAGTATCAATAGCAAATAAAAAGTAACTAGGTTTAAATATAAAACCCTATACCGATCAATTTGTGATGCGTGATCTTTACGGGGGCTCCGCCCCCGTACCCCCGAGACCTAAATTATACAAATGATAACACAGGTCAACAAAAAAAAATTTTTGTTTCGTTGCTAAGAAAATTCGTACGAATTTAGGGTATTTTGGGGTTGCTGAATTCCAAAATGAAAGTAGTTTTTCCGATTTGGCTCTAGTTCTTGAGATAATGAATACCCTCAATTAATAGGAAACGTAACCATAACGCGTGCATATGGGAAACTACCGGAACATTCTAGATGGTGAGACCGAATAAAATGCCATTATGTATTTCATGTGTTTACTTTTGTATGATTTGAGACAATTTCAATGCGATTTGTAAGTAGGCTCCGCCTGAACATTAAATTTTTTGCCTTTTACGTGTTTCAATGGGGTACCAATTATTTCATAAATTAGAGCCAATCTAGCAAAACCGATGTCATATTCGGAATCAGCACCACAAAGTTACCCAAAAATCACTCTAATATGATTGGCAATAAAATGAGTGTTGACCAGTGTAATGTAATAACATATTCATGTTAGGTTAGGTTAGCGTAACAATTACCAAAAATACCATCTTACAACACAGACTGAAGATTTATAACTTAGCCAACCTTTATAATGTATGTAGTTAATGACGTCACGCGTCAAACAATTAATTAAATCTAGTTACTTTTTATTTGCTAGTGATACTTTTGGATTACTACATTTTTAACTCAGAAAAATGTGAGCTTTCAAATGGTATATGTTTTATGAGTGTATGTTTAATATTGAAAAATGGAGCGCTCCTAGAGATTATCCAAAACTTGGGTTAGACTGTTAATGTACACCTGCCCGCATTTAAAATTCAAGAGGTTTAATTTGTAGCTTTGGTGCAGAAAGTTCATAAAATGAAGTTAATTTTATGAACTTTCTGCATTGAATTAACAATGTACGGTACAAATATGGGCAGTATCCTATTTTGACGTCCCAAATTGTTCAACCAACCTAAAATAAACGGCACTCCAACACTTTCAAATTACTTTTTTATGTTAATTAGGTTAATTGACTGGCCGGTTTGGTCAACTGTACGCCCTTGATGTTTGGTTAGGTTAAGTCTTGATATTTTCGTTAGTTTAAACGAAAATATCACGACTTAACCTAACCAATCGTCAAGGGCGTACAGTGACCTAACTGGTTGGTTGAATAATTTGGGACACCAAAATAGGATGTCGCCCAAATATGTGCCAATGTTATAACAACGCTCCTTGAAATTTTTTTTGAGATATAATTTACATGATCACTTTACTGCAAATTCTTGTCAAGCATTACACCAAGAAATTTTGTTACAGTACACTCCTTTACAGCGATTTCATCAAGATTACACATTTCGTTTATTAATAAAAAGTAGTAAAACAAATTTCGTGAGTTTTACTAATAAACGAAATGTGTATCTTGATCAACTAAATGTTGTTGTTGTTGTTGGTTAGCAGTGCTGTGCTCGGTACTTTATAAATGTAATACCGTTACCACAGTCTAAATGTAACGCCGTTATCGTTACAGTTACCATTTTTAAAAAGTAACGAGTAACGGCACCGTTACTCGTTACCGTTACTTTTAATGAAATGTAAATATATTATATATATGCATAGGTATATTATAATTTATGTATACATAAAATATTATATTATATAAACATTCGCTTGTGCGAGTATGTGTTGGTTTGTATCCACTGGTTAATGCATAGGCTATGAAGTCTGTGTAGTGTGCATGCCTTCATTGCGTTGTTATGACTTTTAAGGCATAATATTTTCAAAAAAAGTGAAACAAAATTACTGCAAGATTTATTATTAGGAATTGCAACATAACAGAGAATGTAGCATACTATTGATACTAATTTACTAATGCTAGAATATACCAGGAAAGTTTAGTTTTGCAAAACAATAATACGAAATACTAAAGAAATGAATCAAATGAGTTATTGTGCATGGCAATGATAATTGAAATTTATTAGCTAAATATACAAACTTAAGAACTACTATTCAAAAGATCTTTATTGGCCTTTAAGAAAACAAGCTTCTCAAAAGTTGCATCTAAGAGCAAGCCTCGTTTCGGACGCAGTATATCCTTACCTACCGAAAAAACCTGCTCAACAGCGGCATTAGATGGTATAGGAGTGTTAAGTTTAATAAACATATTTTTAAAGTTAGTGGATGGGAAGGATGCAGAGCTAACGTGCCGTGAAGGCCCAGATGAGAGGAATGACGAAACCTCTGTTGAACTTAGGTCCCTCCCTGCTCCAGGGTTCTTCGCCTTTTTACTTTGATAGTGCTGTCAGTGTAGGGGGAGAGGGTGGATGGGGGTAGGCTGCTAGCATGCCAACGGCCAACATGCACACCTCGCTCATAGTGAAGGAACAAAAGAAACTAATTGCGAGCTACGATAAAAAAGGAACGAGTAACGACTAACGAATGTATTTCCCTAAAAAAGTAACGTCGTTACTGAAAGAGTTACTTGATTTGAAATGTAACGCCGTTACCGCTACCGTTACTGAAAAAGTACCGCGTTACGTAACGGCCGTTACTTGTAACGCGTTACTGCCCAGCTCTGTTGGTTAGCCGATCAGCCCACCCTGATCGAGCAAGCCGGCAGCACGCAGGTAACCGATCGCCCTCTCCGGAGTGGACCAGAGGTTCAGCGCACTAGTGATGTTGTGTTGTGTTCTACAGTATGTTGTGCTAGAGCGGTACAGTCTGTCATAATGTGTTCAATTGTTTGTGGTATGTCCTGGCACAGGTGGCAGGTGTCGTCTGTGGAGTTGTCTAGTCTGTGCTTATATATATGTCTGTAAGTTGGGGTGATGTCCACATCGGAATCGTGCTAAGTTAACTCGATCCAATCTGCTCAGGCTGGTCTCTGACCTGTCAATGGGTGGCGGCTTCGCACCTAGGACCGCATTCAGAACGAGTCGTGTCAGTGCTTTGTGAGTTAGGTGTGTGTGTATGTGTTTTCTGTCCTGTGTGATGTCTGTGGGGTGTGGTATGGAATGGAGTATTTGGTTATAATGTCTCTGGTGTTACCTTAATGGTGCGAGCTGTTGGTGCATGATTGTACATGTAGTAGCAAGGGTGTTGTGGGTTGTCGCTGCTGCCATGAATTGTGTTCCCCTCATGTTTAACCGTTCCCTAATTTTCAGTATTTTTGTTTCTGTGTGCAGGTATTCTATTGGTGTTTGAGTACATCCTGTAATGATACGAAGTGCGTTGTTTTGTATTGTCTGTAAGGTGTTTATGTGTGTATTTGAGATAATGGGTGCCCAGCATGGGCTAGCATAGTCCATAACTGAGCGAATATATTGTTTATATGAGTGATGTTGTCTCCTGCTGGTGTCCAAAGTTTGTGCCTGTTAGTACCCTAAGCGTGTTAAGTCTTGACGTACATTTGTTTTTAATGTCCTGAATGTGGTTTACAAAAGATAATGATGTATTGTATGTGACCCCGAGTATTTTGGTCCTGTGAGTGTATGGAATGTTGGTGTTATTTAGTGTAAGCTGTGGAGTTATCTGTTCTTTTGTGTTGCTTGTTAGCAAGGTGATGGTTGATTTTGTGGGCGCTACTGTGAGTCTATTGTGTGTGAGCCAGTCTTGTATACTGTTTATGTATGTTTGTAGGTTATTTGTAGCGGTGTTGATGTGGGTGGATGTTAGAGTGATGTCATCTGCATATGATGATAAGGTAAGCTTGTTATCTATAGGTGTTGGAATGTCAACTAAATGTTGATGAAATTCGCTGCTGTAAAGGAGTGTACTGTAACAGAATTTCTTGGTGTAATGCGCGACAAAAATTTGCAATGGAGTGATCATGTAAATTATATCTCAAAAAAGATTTCAAGGAGCGTTGATATGATATTTAAACTTAGACATGTAGTCCCTAAACAGGTTTTACTAACTCTGTGTCGTATTCTTGTTCTTTCTTATGTAACGTAATTCCTTATGTAATTCCGCTAACAACGCTTTTGTCATCCAAAAAAGAGCAATAAGGACGATTATTATCTGATGCTGATTTCCATGATCATTACTAAGCTCAAAGATATAATCAAAGTGGCACATTTTATTTTTATTTACGAGTATAAGAACAAAATCATTAACTTACAATGAATAAATAAATATTTTGTAACTCAAGAAATCCACTCAAATCAGACCAGAAATAGATCAAACATATTCCTCAATTTAGATTGTCTTCATCTCAAAAATTATCCATTTTCAATGGACTGAAACTATGGAAGGATTTAAATGCTGATATAAAAAAAATTATGAATGTAAGTTCGTTTAAAACCAAGTTGAAATCCCGATTATTAATGGAATACTAATAAAAATCTTGGATTAAATATACATTACTTGTTATTGTTCATCTCTCAGGTTAAGTGATTTCTTTGTACAGTAATGGTATCATACCTTCAAAAATGACTATTTATTTTATATCGATAATAATAATTTAGATTAATACATACTCTAATTAATAATTCTTATTAATGATTTGTGTGTTATCAATTAATAATAACTATATTTTATTTTTAATTAACAGCCCAGTAAAGCCTAAGGCTTAAGGGCCAAATTAAATAAAATAAATATTCCAATTTCACAATTATTAATGTTAAAATTATTGTAACGACAAAAATTGTAAAATTGTATTTATTTTATCAATAAAAGTTATTCAATTCAATTCAAATATTTTGCGGTGACTGACTCTGAGTTGTGTTTTTCCTACAGGTCAACACAAGAAAATTGATTTCAAATAAAAACACAAAAATGAAAATGCAAAAAACTTCACTTTTCTACGTGAAGGTAAAAATATGATAATAAAAACCCACTCTAATAGACACCCGAAGAGGCTGCCAGTGGGCATCGAAACTGTTGTGGAAATAAACTCTGTCTATTAGAGTGGGTTTTTATTATTATAAAAATGAAAATTAATTGGATAATAAAATAATTGGAGCGAAACCAACGATTTGTACGTTAAAAATCGGACGTGTTTTTGAAGATCTCTTTGTCAGTAATAATTGTTTTAAACATTTACAGCTAAGAATTTGAGACGTAGGTACAGTCAATAGAAAAACTGAAAATAGGTCTAGATGATTCAAAAGCGAGTCTACCAAGGTCCAAGGCTACCAGCAAAAGCGGTAGACTTGGCAAGTAAAAGCCAAATATTAGATAGGTAAATATTATTATACAGTGGTGTAGTGCTGTGGGAACGCGTGGGAACGGCGTTCCCTTACTTTTTTTGGTAGACGGAACAGCGTTCCCTCACTATTTCAAATAAATCCGAACTTACAAATCTCTAAGAATTTTAATTCCCACCCCTAGAAGAAATATAAGAAAGAATCATTAACTGTTTCATTTCTTTTAGCTTCGACTGAGGCAATGCTAGCCTATAAAGATCTGGTGAAATAGTCACCACGGCGTACCAGTTGTTAACTTTTTTTTAGTTAATCATTCCAGTTGTTAGCTATTTTTATTGATCGTACTGGATGTCGTATATCTAATGACACTGGAAATACTGCATCTTCAACCTTGGAATATATCCTAATATCCAGTGCATATGACCTCAAAATATCCCTGAAATTGGTCAGATTTCAAGAGATTTCCCGGGGAGCTTATAGTGCCCCCGGACCCCCAGCTGTATGGGCTCGCCGCGCTCGCCATTGTCCCCCCCGCATCTGAGTAACACTTTCAAAATGCGTTCCCTCACTTCTTTATTTAGCACTACACCACTGTTAATATAGCTACAAGGTCATTAAATATAATTCATGCTTATATACAATAATCCGGAGGGAATGATATAACTACTCACGAATGAATGTGTTAAACTAACATTTTGGGTTAGAGGCCTAATTCCATTCAGAGTCAAATTTGATTCATGAAAATATATTTCTTATTTCCGTTATTAGTAGTGTTCGTGTTTGATTATGAGTAGAGGTATATAGAGAATATGAATTGTATGATTCTGTATGATTACAATATGTACAATATCTGTACAAAATTGATCTAGCTTCTATATGAATATTCAAGCAAAGTTTACAGGACAATGAAATTAAAGAAGTTCCCCCCACTTATTTTAGTTTTCTATAAAACTATTTTGTTTTAAAGAAAACTACATATTTGTTTGGTAAATGTGTTTATACTTTATTTCCTTGCCTTTCCATCTACACTGCGCCTTCGATATATGCGTCTTCAGCATATGCAAATTAAAAATTCGCATTTATGCGCCACCTAGTGTGAAATATTGCCGAGCCGCTGAGCGCACCGACGTGTTCCCGCCAAAACAACAGTCTCGCATAAACCGTTATAGTGTGTTGGTATGTGTGCGTTGTGCTCTTGACTGTGTTGTGTTTTTCACTTTTTTTGAGTGCTTTTTCCAGTTTTGTCTTACTGTTTATTGTAGACATGGCTTCTAAACGTCCTCTGCCTAGTACTGGGCCTTCAGCTAAGCGTAAGAGGACCTCATTAACGCTTGAAACCAAGGCTTACTATGTCCTTTAATATTTATACTGCACAGTATTGATGTAATATAGCATTACTGTTATCTTGTTGAATGTTTTTGGTATAAAAAAGTGGCATATTTATTGTTGAGGGTGCCGGGAGGGTAAAAAAAACTGGTTGTGGAACGCATCCCTATTTTTTTCATTTAACTATAAGTTCGATATATGCGAATTTGCATTATGAGAGGTTTTAGCAGAACCTATCCCTCGCATATATCGAGGGCGCAGTGTACTGTACTATATTTATTTTCTTTTCCAACAATTTTTCATTATAGTAAAGTATATTTTTAAGCTGCAGTCAGTCACTCATAGTTCAGGGGAGTGAACTGTGCAATGATATATATATATATATATATATATATATATATATATATAGGGTGATCCAGAGAAATGGGACCCCAAAAGAAACCCCTGTAACTCTTAAAGTATAAGTCCTTTTATAAAATCATACGCATCATTCGAAAGAGGATAGTTACAAGTTTGTACAGGATTGTATAGGTTTTGACAATACAAGACAAGATAAGATACGAAACAAAATAAAAGTGTTACTTAAAACTAACCCTTCAAGATGACTGCATGGACTGTGGAACAGCTGCGTTTCATAACTGAGCAATATTATGAGCATGGAAGAAGTGTAGTTTCAGCTCTTAGAAGGTGATTTTGATATCTGAAAATTTGTCTTGAAAGATCTTTGAGTGAAACTACACTTCTTCCATGCTCATAATATTGCTCAGTTATGAAACACAGCTGTTCCACAGTCCATGCAGTCATCTTGAAGGGTTAGTTTTAAGTAACACTTTTATTTTGTTTTGTATCTTATCTTGTCTTGTATTGTCAAAACCTATACAATGCTGTACAAACTTGTAACTATCCTCTTTCGAATGATGCGTATGATTTTATAAAAGGACTTATACTTTAAGAGTTACAGGGGTTTCTTTTGGGTCCCATTTCTCTGGATCACCATATATATATATATATATATATATATATATGTTTTTGGTGGACTCATTCATGGTCAGGAAGTGGTCCTGAATCAGAATCAAGAGGGTGTCACTCTGGCACCCTTGGGCATTTTTTGTAATTAGCATAAATTCAAAATGTACCCCTATTTTGTATATTTTGGCTATATATCTGTTATAATGGACATATTAAGATGATTTAAAAATGTAGAATGGTGAGATTCATCAGGGATATCCTTTACAATAACCTATGATCTCATTGGTCACGTTTATTACAATTTAAGAGATTATAGACAGCAATCGATCAGGGAAGTACACCGGGAATGGGGGGTACATTAGGCAGGAGACAGGGAGTGCTGGATCAACTCCCGTTTCTCCCGTCACTGTCCTCCTTCGCCGATCTTTTTCCGTGTCTCATCTACCTCGTGAGCAATCCAGCATGCTCTCAAACGCACGCTTTTCCTCTATTCTTCACTACGCATATATGCATCTTACATACTACACATTTAAAAAAAAATGGTAGTTTTTACTTTTTAACAGCCTCGGAGACCTTAATTTCGATTCTCTCCTTTTCCCCTCTCGGAGGGGGGCATTTTTGCGGGCATTCGCCTTGACCCCTCTTTCCTGCATAAAAAAAAATTACATATACCTCATTGGACGGTTCACCCGCTGGCAATTGGACTATTCATGTCTAAATTAATTGTGGTGAGTGAGATAAAGTTCTTGATAGCACGTTTAACAATACCTGTAAATTTCCTCTATCTCTAATCAGTCATATTATATTTTTATCAATTTTGCCTGTGCCCTCTTTATGTTTCTCTTACTACTAAGTGTTGCGCGACAGTCTGCACGGTAACGGGCATCTGTTGCATGCGGGTCAGCTACAGCTACAGTACTCCTACACTCGACAACTTTTCGCCAGCGAGAGGGGTGTGTTGGATCTAGTGGAATACATTCTTCACCACGTATGAAACAATGAATTTTGAAGCAAAAGCTGGCAGACGCTGATTGCGCTTCCTCGGAGATGGATCATTGTGTGAACTGTGGGATGATTCCTTTCGTTTTAGAGACCTGTTTACGTGGTGCGCGGAAGTGTATAGTGACACGCAGTTTTTGTGACAGTTTATAGTAAGTTCTGGATTTTCATTCTTTTGTTGCTCTCGTTTTGTGCAGTTGATCTTCACGCTGTTTGCTACATCGTATAATGTTGCCAATGCGCTTGATGAAAGCTGATATCAGTGGACCTGCTTGCTTACAGAAGAAACATTCCGCAAACATAATGAAGGTGTCCTGGAAAGTTAAAAAAATAACATTATTGTTTGCAAAACATCTTATTTATTTTTGTTATAATATTTTACTCGTGTTCTAGGCACAACAAGTAAAAGCAACACATAGAAAGATAATTACAAATGACAGATAAGTACTTTGAACAAATAATGTTTGTGAAAACAACTTAATTCCTGAATCTGAGAGCGCAGTTTTAAGCAGTTAGTACCATTAATTCAAACAGGTCACGTTTGTAAATTGTTTTTATGTACATCTAAGGTCATATAGTAGAGAGGACCTACAGCTTTATGTGGAATCCGAACTACGGGTCGGTACATAACCCGGACGCAGAGTAAGGGGTTCCAAAAAACCTTAGCTCCCCATTTGCAGCTTACATGTTTACTTAATTAACAAAGATTTAGCACTCTGCCCTTCTTGTTTAAATCTCTTCTGAACGAATTCAAAACAACGGGATCGAGTTGGAAGAGACCTTTGCTCATGTTAAAGTTATTTGTAATTTGAATAACAGCAGACTCAAGAATATTTCTATTAACAATGTTGCTAGAATGAAACAAAACTGAAGCATTATTCCAATCAATACAATGGGATAATTCTTACAACGGGACAGTCGTCCAGTGCTCTTTTTGTCCATTTGTCAGAATTATCCCATTGTATTGATTGGAATAATGCTTCAGTTTTGTTTCATTCTAGCAACATTGTTAATAGAAATATTCTTGAGTCTGCTGTTATTCAAATTACAAATAACTTTAACATGAGCAAAGGTCTCTTCCAACTCGATCCCGTTGTTTTGAATTCGTTCAGAAGAGATTTAAACAAGAAGAGCAGAGTGCTAAATCTTTGTTAATTCTTCCCTTATAAATTTGTATGCTCCTCTTACAATTTTTATTTTTAAATTCATTTTTATTTTTATTTCTTTATTTTTATTTTTTGTGACATATATTATTTAGGCATTATCCATAAAATAGGTTGTAAATAATCCATTTGAACTTGAACTTGTATGCTCCTCTTGCAATTTTTATATTTTTCATTTTATTTCTTTAATTGTTCTTCTATTTTTATATAATTTTTGTGACCTATATATCATTTAGGTATTATCTATAAAACTGGTTGTAAATAATTCATTTGAGCTTGTGTTGAATTCGAGCAAAGTGCTAAAATTGGGAGTTTTCCTTACAAATGTGTATGCTCCTCCCACAATTTCTTATTTCTATACTATATATACACACTTTTTTTTGTAACCTCTATATAGTCTGAACTCTTTATGTACTTTAGTGTTCCTGAGGAGGTCATTAGACGAAAGCGCTTAAGCACCACTCTGTGTTTCCTTTCCTTCGTGGTTTTATATATATATATATATATATATGTAGCGGATCGACAATAAATAGACCAACAAATAGACAGAAATACTTTACTTCCACGCTTCATCAAAGAACTTGGAAAACACACGTGGGCAAGAGTCAAACAATGGAGCGTCTGTTTCTTCCCAAAGAGGCGCCAATGTAAGCTTTTATCAAACAAAGGACACGCGGACCAAGCGTCTTAAGATTTGGTACAGTTCTACGTCACAGAAACGCGTATAAAAGAAAGCACCCACGCTCACTCACTCTCACTCACCCGTACGCTCACCATCATCACGTGAGCAGCGCGTCCACCAGCCGTTTTCCGGCCCCCTGGCCGAGGGGCCGCGGCCGCTACTTTCTTCAGGGCCTACAGTTGTCATCACGTAGATCTACAGACCGCCTGCAGAAGCAATCCTTCGAGGCCCAACCGGAATCACTTCGGGCATGCGGTTTGCGGCCTACGCCGCACCTCATAAGGCCAGCCTGCACCTCGAGAAGTAACATCACCTCAGGCCTCCACGAAGCCTACATCCATCATCTCAAGAGGCTTAACGGACAACGACAACTCCAATCTGCGTAATAGGTTCGTTTTCAACCCGCCTTCAACAAAGTTTACGTCACCATAAGATAAGTACCCCCTATCCTAAGTACTCTTGTGAAGCCTACATTAGCCTACCGCCGAACGGTAGGCTATACTCCCAAAGTGTGTAATCACGCGTCCATTGACTCCCGTTAATAACGCAGTAGGCCTGTCATCCAATTCAAGTGTCATTTTTATACCGTTATTCCGCGTATCATCCGTCATTATGTTCAATTCATATATTTGTGTTAACTAAATGTTCTCTTGACGTAATCATTTAACATCACATAATGATCTTCTATATAAATGATATTTGTGTATTTGTCAAGCATTTCAATTCATTATTATTAGGCCACATCAATTATTCTATGTGCATCCATGCAATCATTTAGCCTACTTAATCAGTGTCATGTTTTTCCATTCAATGTACCAAACGCACGTGCATTCTTTATATCATTAACTAGGCCCATTCAATGTTCCATATCGCATGCCATTTACATACCATTAATGAGTACATTTTACGTGTCAATTAAGCTATTAACATTTCATTTATTAGCTAAGTCCATGTCATAAGCACAACGTAAAACTACCAATTAATTACTGTCAATTCTTTGTTATATCACAGTGAATAAAATAACGGATTTATTTTCATAATAAACTACAAAACCCATAAGGTGTCTTTTATAACCTTAACATTAATTTGCTTGAGTAAATCAAGCTGGTGACTCGCTGCCATTTCGGTCACTTCCAATAGTATGGTGGATCTACTCAAATAGCCTTTCATTAATAATAATCAGTCAGTCATTGCCTTAATCAATCGTTGCATACAATTAAATCATTATCACCTTAAACGGCTAAAACTAGGTCCACTATAAATTGGTGTAACCCCGGAGTGACTCGAACTTATTTTACGTTATTTATTCACAGCGATCCTTGTGTTTAGCTATTATTGACCATTTCATTTTTTTGCAGCCACATTAAATAATTTCTATGTAAATACGGTATTCATAAATTCAATGTGATTTTATGCAGCCATATCAAATAATTTCTATGTACGTACGGTATTCATAAATTCAGTGAAATTAACTAGGCCTACTTGCAAACAGTGATATGCGTTTCGCGCGGTACCTTATTAACTAATGTCTTACTGCCTCGCGGTCATGTGCCGCGGCACAATCATCGCACTTTCAAATTCCCGAGTGCGTCCCCCTGAGTCGAGTCTCACTGCCTCCTGACGGCAGGGGCGCGGCGACCCCTTGGAGAAGCCACCACTGGCATTGGGTCCTGCTCCGTCGTCAAACGGATCGTGGAGGGACTCACGAAATTCACCACCTAACGCCTCAGGACAACACTCACCCCCCCCCCCCCAGCGCTGCAGTCAGTCCCAAATTCGTTTCAAACGGCGCATTCTTTCGTCACCACCTCGTCCAAAAATATTCAACGGTCCCGTCTCGGCCGTTGTACGGTAAATCATTTGGCGATAAATCTGGTGACGCGCCTCATTGCATCAGCGAATTTTTTTCCGCAAGCACGACGGGTTTTCCCTTCCCCATCCCTACGGGAAGGCCTAAAAAGAAAGCATTCTTCGTCAACGAGCAGAGCGCACACATCCACGCAAAACAGACACTTCAGGCACAGGGGTGGCGATCCCCTGCCTTCATCAACTGTCTCTTTGCATCACTCCGTGGATTACTTCCTGCTGCTCGTGGACTCGAACGACGTTTCTTTTTCTCCCTTCGGCAGGAGCGACCTCGACGACAACATCCACACGACGAGTTACGGGCACAGCATTCGAACTCAAACACAGTTCCCCGGCCCCTCTCGTTTCCTTCGTCCACTCTTCATTGCTCCGCACTCCTGCCGAAGCCAACCCCTGCGGCAGGAGCGACCTCAACGAGAACAACCACGCGACGAGTTACGGGCACAGCATTCGAACCCAACACAGTCCCCCCTGCCCCTCTCGTTTCCTCCGTTCGCTCCTCACTGTCCCCCATTCCTGCCGTACCCCAACCCCACCCCCCTGCGGAACCCCCACCTCATCAACAGCGCTCCTCTTCCGAGCATCTCCCCGCTCCGAACGACCCTTCACTCCTTCCTGCGTCAGGAATTCCACGACATACCAGGCCAAGCGTCAAATCTCGGAGTGGCCTCATCAGGTCTCCCAACAGAATGGTATTTCTTCTTAGTATCGTTCCTTCGTCTCTGAGAGGGAACTACTTGTAGCGGATCGACAAGAAATAGACCAACAAATAGACAGAAATACTTTACTTCCACGCTTCATCAAAGAACTTGGAAAACACACGTGGGCAAGAGTCAAACAATGGAGCGTCTGTTTCTTCCCAAAGATGCGCCAATGTAAGCTTTTATCAAACAAAGGACACGCGGACCAAGCGTCTTAAGATTTGGTACAGTTCTACGTCACAGGAATTGCGTATAAAAGAAAGCACCCACGCTCACTCACTCTCACTCACCCGTACGCTCACCATCATCACGTGAGCAGCGCGTCCACCAGCCGTTTTCCGGCCCCCTGGCCGAGGGGCCGCGGCCGCTACTTTCTTCAGGGCCTACAGTTGTCATCACGTAAGATCTACAGACCGCCTGCAGAAGCAATCCTTCGAGGCCCAACCGGAATCACTTCGGGCATGCGGTTTGCGGCCTACGCCGCACCTCATAAGGCCAGCCTGCACCTCGAGAAGTAACATCACCTCAGGCCTCCACGAAGCCTACATCCATCATCTCAAGAGGCTTAACGGACAACGACAACTCCAATCTGCGTAATAGGTTCGTTTTCAACCGCCTTCAACAAAGTTTACGTCACCATAAGATAAGTACCCCTATCCTAAGTACTCTTGTGAAGCCTACATTAGCCTACCGCCGAACGGT
>JAJOZX010003931.1:137500-297500 GCA_023014485.1 Bathynomus jamesi | reverse complement strand
TACACTGAAGCTGAAGGAATGGAAATAGTATCTGATTAGGTTAATTATGTTGGGATATCAGAACGGTGTTCATATTTATTTCACCTCTTAAATGAAGAAATATAATTACGGATAAATTATAAAATCCCATCCTGAATTAGAAGAAAATACGTGATTTCATTTTAATCATTTGAGTTTTGGAGTGAAAATAAGAGTCAACGAATTTTATGAGCAAATAATAAATTAAATTTTGAATTAGATTCTTTATTTTATTTTTTTTCTTTGTATGAATTTTTAAATGGGTTTTAAGTAGGCTGACCATATTTCCTCGAGACAAAAACGGGACATTGGGATGGCAAAAAAGGGACGAGGGTTATGTAATATTCTGTATTCATGAAAATGTAAGTACATAAACCGGGACAAAATTGACATTTTTATTAAAACGACGGGACGGCCAGGAAATATAAAAAAAACGGTACTGTCCCGTTCAAAACGGTACGTATGGTCAGCCTACTTTTAAGCGAAGAACCTTTGGCTGCGCGAAAAGAACATAATCACGCATTCAAAAAGTTCCTCTCTTTTCACTCTTGTTTTATACTCTTTTCAGAGCTTTTTATAGCTGTGAGTGGGGCTTCCACCCGAAGCCAAACACTTCAGCTATGTCTGGACTTGGCCTAGCGTTCGTTTAAGGAGGGTAACTGTTCCTTTTAATGCCCCAATTTGGATTTCTCTGGCCTGTGGCTGTCCTGGGATTGAATTCAGGTAAGTTGTTAAGTTGTTCTTTATCATACCTGTTGCACCAACTATGATGGGGAGAATGGCAGCTTCTTTCAATTCCAGTTTCTCTTTATGTCAAACATAAGCGCCTGATATTTTGTAATTTTTTCCCTTTCCGTTCTGTTGAGGCCATAGTCATTTAGGACACTGACCTCAATAAGTAAGGCAACCCTTTCCCTCTTGTCCCACACTACGTACTATGTCCGGTTTTACTGCCGAGTTGTCTATAACAGTGGCAGTTGGAATTACTGTGTCATAGTATATAGTATAATGGTTATTTCCAGTGACTGGTGCAGGTGTATGGTCCCATACATTTTTACTGCATTCCAATTTTAATGCTGTCATGATCTTCCGGTGGATATATTTGCAAATTTTTTATGTCTGGCTGTATAATACCCATCTGCCATGAGCACTCTACAGCCTGATATTAGATGTCCATCACTTTCCACCTCAACATGACAGAATCTACACCTGTCATTATTACTCAGTCCAGCCATTTCTTTAAATGCATTGTGAGGAGTGAAAGATCTTGGGCACCCATTATTAGTCGCTCTCCGTCATATTGCAGTACTGGGCTCCACTGAACGAATACATGTTACATTTAAAAGGTTTTCATATTATTAATATTATATTATATATTATATTATATTATGAAATGAAATGAAAAGGTTTATTGGCAGACTATAGTCCATATGACAATTATTATTAATACAATGACAGTTCATATACTAAGGATAGAAATATATACAATTGATTAGAAATAATACTGCACTCTCGAAGTTAAGTGGAGCTACAGACAGACGTTTTCGTACCAGGAAGTCCATAGCTTAGAGGATAAATGGCAGGACTCATGGATAGCTTGGATGATCGGGTTGGTTGATTTTTTAATTCTTTGCATTAGACTGTGTTGAGCACGTCTTGTTACCTCCGGGAAGCTCAGGACATTGCGGGTAGCAAACATTTGCGAAGCTGAGCATCTCGGGGGTAATTTATGTAAGAGTCTAAAAGACCTGTTGTACAGCAAATTTAGGGTTCTGCCAGAACCTTTTTTATAATTCACCCAGAGTTGCTGACCGTATATATTACTGCAGAAAGTACGAAAGTGTGTGTCTTTAGCTTCACTTGTACAGAGACGAAAGTTCCTTATGGTCATATTCGCTTTAGCACACAGGCTTCGAGATTGTTTTCTTATATCCGAATCATCACTCAAGGAGCTGGTAATAGTTTGACCCAAATACTTAAACTCTTGTACTTGTATTATACTTACTTACTTCGTAGCCCCCGGGTTCTCTTATGCGAACCCGGCGGCACTCAGGTATCCCGCTACCACCGTGGGACGGGTCCATAGGTCTCGTAGAGAGGTAATGTTGGAGTTGTGTCTTTGTTGAGAGAGAGTGTGGCAGTGTAAGAGTAGGTGTTCTGTGTCCTCAGGGTGGAGGTAGCATTTTTGACAGGTGGAGGTGTCAGCTAGGTGGAGTCTGTGTCTGTATTGTTGGAGGGAGGGTGGTGGCCTGAACGGAGCCTGGCCAGAGTAACTCTTGTTTTCCTTGGGAGGGTTTGTTCGCTCTGATGGACTACAGGGGGAGTATCGTGAAGGACAGTGTTGTGTGGTTGGTCGAGTAGGTATTTCCGGGTAAATTCTGTGTGGAGATGTTTAATGGGGTTGATGTTTAGGGGAGGAGGGGGGATATTGTTCAGTAGCTGCGAATAGTGGGCAGCAGGAGTACGTTTTTTGTTGCGGGTGGGGGATTGTGTAATGTGAGATGGTGACAGGGGTGGTCTGGGGCCAGTGCTCTGGAGAAGAATTGAGTCCCTGTCATGTTCATGTGGTGTTCGATGGGGAGTATTTTCGTATCTGCATGTAGATGTGGGATGGGTGTGGTTCGGAGGCAGCCAGTAATGCTTCTGAGACCTCTGTTTTGTGTGGTCTGTATCTTTTTCTGGTTTGTGTGGGAGATGGACGGGGACCAGGCGGGGGCAGCGTAAGTTAGGGTAGTACGTACAAACTGTTTGTATAGGATACTAAGGGATTCCTTCTGCTGACCGAATGTTGTGGAGGTGAGTGTTCTGAGAGCGTTGAGTTTTTTTGTTGCTTTGGAGCAAATGTTTGATATGTGAGGGGAAAAGGACATGTGTGTGTCTAGGGTGAGGCCGAGGATTGTTGGGGTTTTGTTTAGAGGTAGGGGATGTCCCATGAGGGTGGCTCTCGGGTATGCTTGGGATTCGTGGCGGTCTGAGGTTAGGAGGGTGATGGAGGATTTTTGAGGGATGCTGACATCCTATTATTAGTCAGCCAGAGTTCCAGATTGGTAATGTACTGCTGGATCAGGCGTGTGGCGGTGTTACGGTTATGGTGTTGTGCTGTTATGGTCAGGTCATCTGCATAGGAGGAAACGTGGACATGGGGGGAGAGAGGTTGTGGGAGGTCGTGCATGAAAAGGTTGAAGAGGATTGGAGAGAGTATGGAGCCCTGTGGGACGCCATTGTATAGTCTGTAGGTTTTGGATGTGTTGTTTGTGTATGACTTTGCCAAGTCGGCCTGCAATGAGATTAGTAAGCCATTTCTTGTCATTGGTGGGGATGTCGAGATCAATAATCTTTTGTGCAAGAATGTGGCGTGGGACAGTGTCGAAAGCTTTGTTGATGTCGATGGCAACAAGGACTGTGCGGGCAGGGGGGGATTGTTGGTTGAAGCCATCTAAGATGTGTTGGGTTAGGTTTGTAAGAAGCGTTGTGGTGGAGTGGGCGGACCTGAAGCCGTGTTGGGTTTGTGAAAATGTAATGTGTGGTTGTATACGTCTTAATATCAGTTTTTCGAGGACTTTGGAAATGGTTGAGAGAAGGGAGATTGGCCGGTATGAAGCAGGTAGGTTGGGGGGTTTATTGGGTTTCAGTATCGGGATGATGTGTGCCAGCTTCCAGGTAGAGGGTATGACATTGTGAAACCAGGAGTAATTGAATATGTTTGTGAGGGCTGCAAGAGCAATTGGACCAAGGTGTTTGAGATGTATGTTTGAAATGTGGTCTGGGCCTTCGGCATGAGAGTTTTTAAGGGATTTTATGGCTGCAGCTGTGCCTTGGGGTGTAAATGGATGTGGTTGTTGTGGGTCGGCCGAGAGTTTCCGTATGTTTTTGAGGATTTTTCTATTATTGGGAACAGTGATTTTGTGGCTAATTTTTGAGTAGTGGTGCATGAGTAGGTTGCAGTGTTTTTGTGGGGATGGAATTTGGTTACGGTTGGAAAGGAGAGCTTCGTGTGTGGGGGGTGGGTTAGTATGTGAAGTGTGGATTTTTTCAAGGTTTTCCAAAGTTGGGTGCTGTTGGTCTTGTGATTGAGTGTAGTTAAATAGGATTCCCAGTTTTCTGACTGTTTAGTGTTAATTAGATTTGTGATGTCAGTGTTAAGGTGGTGTATGAGGTCAATGTCTTCTGCAGTGGGACTGTGTTTCTGGCGTAATGAGTTTCTTTGTTTGATTAGATTGTGTATTTGTGGGGAGAAATTTGGGTTGAAGTGTTTCCTGTGTCCTTGTGGAATGGATTGTTTGCTAGCGCGAGTGATAGTGTTGTTTCTGTGGGCGGTAGCCTTGTCTATAGAGGGGAAATTAGTTGTGGAGAATTCCTGAAGCTCGTTTTCAATGTATCCTGTAAAAGAAGGCCAGTTTGCATGTTTGTAGTTCGTGTATGTTTGTTTGAAGGATGTGTGGATGGGGTGTGTGTGTTGATAGGTGATTAGTATTGGGAGGTGATCGGAGGGGAGGTGGTGTAATGTCTGCCATGTTGTGCGTGTGTGTAGGGATGGTGAGCAGAAGGTAATGTCTGGGGAGGTGTGTTGTTGGTTGTGTTGCAAGGGTTTGCGTGTGGGTTGATTCCTATTGTTGAGGATGTTGTATGTATGAAGATCATCTAGGAGTAGCGTGCCACGAGCGTCTGGTATGTGAGAGGAGAGCCATGTCGGGTGATGATGAGCATTGAAGTCGCCTCCCACAATGTGGTTCTCGTATTGTGTAAGTGGTTGCAGGGGGGGCTCGTAGCGTGGGGGGCAGTGAGCAGAGGTAGAGGGGGGTATGTATATGTTTGAGATGTGAAAAGTGGAGGATTTGATTTTGATTGTCTGGATTTTTAGGGTAGGGTCATTATTAAGGAGGGCGTGTGTGTGCTGCGTTATATTTGTGTATGGGATGTCTTTGTGGATGAGTTTGATAAGCCCATGTTCTATGGGGTTAGTGTCCTGTCTTAATGTTGAGTAATTGTTGAAGGCTGGGAGCCTGGTGTCTGGTGAGAGTTTAGTTTCTTGGATGAGTGCTATATGTATATTATATATGTGGAGGAGAGAGTTGAGTTCCTGGTGTTTGTTTTTGATGCCATTAATGTTTATTTGCAAAATGTTTAGTGAGTGTTTGGGGTGGGGTATGTGTGGTTGGTTGCGTTGAGGGTTAGCTAGACAGTGCTGGCATGCCCATTGGGGTGTGTAGAATTGTACTGAGGGTAGTGATGTGCAGGAGAGGTGTAGCCATTCCGAGCATTGACAGCAACGGACTGACCATTGAGTTCGCCTGATTTGATGTTGGCAGGTAGGGCATGTGTAGGAGTGGGATCCGGGGTTGGGTTCAATGTCACCGGCTAGTAGGAGGAGAAGGGAGATGGTGGCCGGGACATCATTCCCATGAGCTAGAAAAATGGAAAGGAGAGGATAGTGTTGCGTGTAGGGAGAGAGAGAGATAGTTGGGTTGAGACACATGGAACCCGGTCCAGGGACCGAGGGACGGCCTGGGGCCGCGCCCCCAAAAACAGGGGGCAGGGGAGGTGTCCGGATTTGCAGAGTGGCTCCCCAAGGTCGACTGGTGCTGAAGGTCGCCCATCATCCTCGGGGTCGTCTCTCTGGCAGCTTCGCAACGAGCACGCTCCGGACGTTGAAGCCACTTGTATTATATTATATATTATTGCCTTAATTCTGGGGAATCTTTTGCAGTCTTATTTCAGTTAAAGTGCAGCACCAAGAGCAAGTTTGAGTTGCTATGTTGTAATCTCTCTCTCACGAACTCATCCATCGCTATCCTGATCTGGAGCAACTTCTAGGTCCGGCTGTGTTGATACTTTAACTGCTCTTGTTGTCCTTATCTCTATTGGTATCAATAATGGTTCCTCACCGCGGATACTCCTTATCTCGTACTTTAGTTGTTAATACTTTAAATATTTCTCCATTTCATGGCTCGCCACATTTAAATCCTCACGCACTCCAACCTCAATGATGTAACGCTTCATGCTGACCTCCCGAGCACATATTTCTGGCCAGCGCCTTTGTACCCTATGTCCGTTGGTATTTCGTAGTCATACATCATCATTATTTTTCAATGCGTTGTGGTTCGTGCTGGCAAGATGCTCTTGTTTCTGGTTCAATAATATATTTATTTTGCGCATAATTTAAAATGAAGTAGCTTGCACAGTGCATTAGGACTGTCTGTGTAATTTCCTCAGTAGCAGTATCTTAGATCATGATAATACGTGACTTACTTATTCTTGGCCTTGCCCTACATATGGAACGCTCCTTTGGCTCATCTATTCTTTGTATCATTCATCTAAACCATTTCGTTATCACGCTTTGATCTTGTGCCGGCACAATTACTCGTCCCTCCTCTCACCCTAAGTATCCCCTTGTTAAACATTCCATAGTACTTGTCAATATATATATTAGGGTGTCCCAATTTTTTTTCTTAACACGACCTGACCACTCGTGTCATGCCCGGATGTGGTTTGGGCTAAAGCATTGGCTGTGTGATTTTCAACTCGATCAGATGATATTTAGAGGTCCCGACGTTTGATGACTTTTTTTTGGTTTTCAGAATTGATCATTATGGCATTGATAAGATCAAGCATCAAGTTGTGGCTTCTTGAGAGGTCTCCGATAGCAGAGCTCGCTAAATCTCGATTACCAAGTAATATGGACGTGTTGCTCCTTTTCTTCTACCATCACCGCGACCAAAAGAAGACAGATTCCAACAGTGTCAAGGCTGTAATATCGGCTGTATTAGAAATCTGGGCTAGAGCCAACTCGAATCTGGCAACAACCTCCGTTCATGCCTCGACTAAACTGAAAGCTTTGGTTCAGAGGTATCGAAATTTGCATAAAAACAAGAACAAGACTGGAATGACTTACAATATGCAGCGGCGGGATGTATTCTTGGCTGATATGGAGGATATTTTTGATGTCGCCCGCTCAGACGTTCTGGATCGGGGAGATATCCGTCTTGAAGACAAGGAATTCCTCATTTCCCAAAGGGCAGATCGACATACGAGTTACATGGGAGGTGAAGATAGAAAATATAATGCAGCCACAATGAAAAGACAGGAAAGGGAAAGAGCTCTTGAGCGGGCACACCGGCGTCAAACGGAGGAGGCTCTAGCTGTAGGAGTCACAGAAGAGGCTACTGACAGCAGTTCTAGCACATCGTCAGCTGACAGTGTAAACGAAGCCGTCACTTGTGGACTTAAACCTTCGAAAGCTCCCAAACATGACAGACTAAAAGAAAGTCTGAGTGATCTTGACCTGGCAGCAACTTGGGATCGCGAGGGCCTTTCTGTTCGACAGGCAACATCAGCATTTGCTGCGACTGCAAAATCCCTAGCTCTCGGTCCTGACAGTGTTCCATCAAAGAGCACGGTTCACCGCTTCCGACAAAAGGCCCGTACAATGATAGGGACCAATGTTATTGGCACCTCGAGCAGCTTCCACCTTGACTGCAGATCCACTTGGACACAAAGATACTCACTGACATCGAACAGGAGGGTAAGTCAGTCGATCGGATTGCTGTTGTGGTGACTGGGGATGGTGTGGAAGAGCTTAGGAGCACCGAAAATAATAGACGGCACAGGACAGCAAATGGCAAGCGCAGTCCATCAAGCGCTCACCCTAGTCGGAATTGAGGACAGATCATAGGCATGGTGTTTGACACGACGGCATCAAACACAGGGATAGTGCAAGGTGCGTGTGCGTGTTTGGAAGCGGCATTGGGAAGATCTCTTTTATGGTTTGCTGCCATCATCACATTCACGAAGTGATTCTCAAGGATGTCTTCGTCGTGTGCCTTGGAACACCACCAAGTCCTCAAATCCCACTTTTCAGGAGATTCAAGGAGGCCTGGCCATCAATGAACCACTGTCAGTTGGATGCATTTGACAAGGACGAGGTGGCTAAAGCCTTCATAAATGACAATGCTTGCCTTTCACAAATGCGACTTGAGGTAATAGACTATCTCCGCGATGCCCTAAGAAGTGGTAATCATCCTAGAGAGGATTATGAAGAACTTCTTCGACTGAGCCTCTTGTACCTCGAGACGACGTAGGATGTTACAAGCTTCGGCCTCCAGGGGCTTACCATCAGGCCAGATGGATGGCCAAAGGTATTTACTGCCTGAAAATAGCATTACTGCAGTCCCAGTTCTCCGAACTTCGTCTCCAAGAACTGCAAGGGGTTCGCCGTATGGCTCTCTTCGTGAGCCTTGTATACGTGCGTCACTGTCACGAGGCTCCCATCGCCATCAAATCTCCCAAAAATGACGTTAGGCTGTGCATCTTCTTGTAGGTTACCCTGACAAGGACGTTGGAAACACAGCTTACCGGGCTGTGCTCCGTCATGTGTGGTATATCTCGGAGGACTTAATCTGTCTTGCACTGTTTGATGACAGAGTTGACGACAATGAAAAGCGTACATGACGGCTAACCTGAAAAAGCGCCCTGGGAAAGGACTCAAACGGGTCCAAGGCAAGGGACTGCAAGTGGATGGCCGTTTAAGTCCGTGGGTGACGAGTCGATCCACCACACTCTTCCAGTTTCTCCAAGTTGAGCCAACGTTCCTCACCAAAGACCCTGAAACATGGCCTACTGACGAGAACTACCGTCTGGCAAAGAGCCGAGCTGCAGAACTGATGGTGTCAATGATGCAGCAGAGCGAGGCATCGCCCTCATTGAGAAATACACAAGCAAACCTCTGTGCCGTGATGAAGAAGACCTCCAGTTCCTCCTTCGAACTGTCCACTCACACCGACGGAATGTGAGCCGGAAGGGAACAAAACGGATCTCATGAAACACGTGTTGTTTAGTTAAAATGCATAAATGTGATGCTTTGAAATTGTGGTTTGTGTGTTAAGATTAAAATACATGTTTATGTTGTATATCATCTTTGTGATGGAACTTTTGAGAGAAATATTTCAGTTAATTTGCCTTTCAGTTAAGAGGAGAAATAAAGTGTCAAAGTTCGGGACCTTTAAATTTCCTTCGATCTCTCTGAAATTTTACAGGAAGACTTCTAATGGGAAACATCAAAAGAGCGCAATACGAGCGGATTTGTATCCCGAAAGAAAATTTGGCCCCCTATGAGTTTGGGACACCCTAATATATATATATATATATATATATATATATATATATTATATATATATATATATATATTATATATATATATATATATATATATATATATATATATATATATATATATATATATCTTTTGTAAAACACCCACCTTAAAGGTCTTAATATACGTATGTTCTTCCCAGTTCCTTTCACCTTTATCTTTTTCTGTATATTTTCTCCAACTCTCTCATCCTTACTTCCGTGGGTGAATTCATAAATGATTTTTAAGAACAGAATTTGTTGCTACATTAAAGGAAACAATACCTCTGTATGAACAATTAAATGTCGATCAAAATTATATTTTCCTCAATGTTACTAAACCTCGCTGATCGAACAAGAAACAGTATTGCAATGTAGCAACGACGTAGGCCTAGATTCTGCATTTCCATCCTCTATATAGGATTAAATTTTATGTGAAGAGAAACGATACTGACAACCAAATAATGGATTCAAGGAATAGAATTCTTCATTTGTCAGAAGTACCCAAAATTTCTTTCATTTAATTTCTTTATGTAAAAAACAGGGGGCCCAAGGGCGAGCGCCCGCAAAAATGCCTCCTTATACGAGGTGTCCGGACTCTAGGCCTTGTACACGATCCGACCTGTCGTACGACGTATTCGTCAGCCATGTCGGACGACCTGTCTGAAGAGAATTTAGACGCTCATACCAAAACTTTTGTTCTCAGCAGTCTGTGTTCGTATTTGACAAGGATGTCGCTAAATCGGGAGCAAGTGATTGAAATTGGCATAGCAGTTGCGCTAAAAACGAAGAAAAAAAGGAAAAGATCTAAATGGGTAAAAGAGTGGCTGTTAAAAAGAGACAACATTTCCCACAAAGTTAGTTGACGAATTAAGATGTGAGCCAGAGGATTGGCGTAATTACATGAGAATGGATGAAGCAGCTTATTTAGAACTGTTACAGTTTGTGACTCCCATGATTAGTCATAAAGACACTAATATGAGAAAGGCAATTACTCCTCATGAACGGTTGAGCGTAACTTTGCGATTTCTAGCAACTGGTCGGTCTCTACAAGATTTAAAATTCTCAGCTGGCATAGCCGCACGTACTTTATCACAAATTATACCTGAAACGTGTGAAGCTATTTACAGAGCCCTCAAAAAGGATTATTTAAAGGCGCAAGTATGTTATATTTTCTGAGTTTCTTAGTATGTTATATTATGTAATATTTCTTACAAGTACACTAGGCATGTACACAATAGTGTAATAACACAATAGTGTATACACTAACATTATAGTATAACATTATAAAAGTTGAAAGTTTGTAAAATACTGTGTTAGTTGCTCATCGCTACCAGAGGTACCACTGGTATTTGACGATTGTGGTAATGATGTTGTAAATGGTGCTTGAAAAGTACAAGAGTCAGACGTAATTCTGGAAGTAATGGTTAAATTTCCAATCTCTGCTTCGAAGAGGACATCGTTTATTAACTTTCGAGCCACTGTTGCATCCAGTGAACGAAGGCTGTCCAGTCTCTGCGCAACATACCTTCCGAATGCTTCATGCGCGCTATGGGCACCCATTGAAGATTGGAGGCTTTGGGCCACCAAATCTAAAACCTGATCTGATTTCGGTGTTTTTCTTGTCCGTTTCACTGCTGGTGTAGGTGGACAACTGGAAGTACTTTCATCGTTGTCAAGCGTTTCACTCTCTTGTATCTGAAATAAGAAAGGAATATATATATATATATATATATATGGGAATGAACTCAGAATGGTCCCCTGAGTTTTTTATGATACACACAGACAGTGCATGGAACAAGGAACTCTTCTGGGATAATTAAATCCACTATAGTCCGAATAAGTAATGGTAAATGACAAATACCATAGTTTTTCTTTTTCATGATGCTAGCCCGACGTGGGCAACGGGTCACTCGCAAAGAGGTCCCATAAATATAGCTTCCCTCACCAGCTATCTGCAAAGCAGACAGGATCCAGCTTTGGGATCCAAAGCTGGATCCTGTCTGCTTTGCAGATAGCTGGTGAGGGAAGCTATATTTATGGGACCTCTTTGCGAGTGACCCGTTTGCCCACGTCGGGCTAGCATCATGAAAAAGAAAAAACTATGGTATTTGTCATTTACCATTACTTATTCGGACTATAGTGGATTTAATTATCCCAGAAGAGTTCCTTGTTCCATGCACTGTCTGTGTGTATCATATATATATATATATATATATATATATATATATATATATGAAAATTATTTCACGAAAGTAACACGTGAAAAATATTTATGATGAATAAAACCACGAGGGAAAGGAAACACAAAAAGGTGCTCAAGCGCTTTCGTCTAATGACATCCTCAGGAACACTGAAGTACATAAAAGGTTACGGCCTATATATAGGTTACAGAAAGAAAAAAAGAAAAAATAAATAAATAACACAAACATATATATATTATATATATATATATATATATATATATATATATATATCTACACACATACATACATATATATATCTATATCTACACATATACATACATATAATATATATATATATCTACACACATACATACATACATATATATATATATATATATGCATATAACTGCAATGACCACGCAGTATATAAATGAATAGAAACGACATAAGTATTAAGGAACGTTTCTGCACACGAGGAGAAACGTTCCTTAATACTTATGTCGTTTCTATTCATATATTATATATATATATATATATATATATATATATATATATATATATATATGCAATAAACGGAGAAGTAAAAATAAAAATTAAGATTAACAAAGAGGCATACAGATTTGTAAGGAAAAATATCGATTTTTAGCACAAGATCAAATGAATTATAAAAATACAAATTTATACTGGAAATCTGCCCGGGTTTTAACACTTTGCCTTTTAGAGTCAAGTTTCGATATATATAAAAATAAAATGAAGATTAAAAGGTTAATAAAGTAGCATACAAGTTTACCAAAGATTTAGCGTCCTACCCTTTTTATCTAAATTTGTTTTGAAGGAATTCAAAACAACAGGATCGAGTTGAAAAAGACCTTTGCTTATGTTGAAGTTATTTGAAAGTTGGATAATGGCAGACTCAAGAATATTTCTATTAACAATGTTGCTAGAATGAAATAAAACTGAAGCATTATTCCAATCAATACAGTGGGATAACTGACAAGGTTAACATAGTTAAAGGCCTCGTTTATAGTGCGGCGAATGGTAATTACGAAGATAACTTTCCTAAAAGTTTCGCGATGGCCTCTCACAATTAAAAAAAAGATGGGGAGCTCCATATTACTAAAGCAGACAAGGCTAACACCATAGTTATTATGGACAAAGTGGACTACATCGGAAAGATGAACGAGCTTCTCCAGGACCCCGCCACATACAGCAAACTTAGGAAGAACCCGCAGGATGACGTCATCAAATCATTTAATAGTGGCTTGAAACGCATTCTCAAAGATCATAAGGACTTAATTCCGCTTTTCATGTCCACTTCACCTTCTTTGCCCTACCTTTACGGTCTTATTAAAACCCACAAACCTGGCAACCCTATGCGCCCTATTATTAGCTCGGTGGGCTCTATTACTTATAAACTCTCCAAATGGCTTGTCAAAGTCTTGTCCCCCATTCTCGGAACTATCTCTGATTCACATGTAAAAAATTCCATGGATCTTACTGAAAAATTGAATAATGCACGTACTGAAACTAACGATAGATTGATCAGTTTTGACGTTTGTTCATTGTTTACAAAAGTGCCGATTGATGATATGCTTGACTTTCTCTCCAAGAATTACATAAGTATGGCCTGCCACTACCTTCACACATTGTTTTGGGACTTATTAAGCTTTGCATCAAAGACTGTAAATTCACTTTCAATAACGAGTATTATCAACAAGTGTTTGGGATGGCCATGGGCAACCCCTTATCGCCCCTCCTCTCCAATATTTATATGGAGTTTTCG
Source organism: Bathynomus jamesi (assembly GCA_023014485.1). Classification (NCBI taxonomy): domain Eukaryota; kingdom Metazoa; phylum Arthropoda; class Malacostraca; order Isopoda; family Cirolanidae; genus Bathynomus; species Bathynomus jamesi. Next base: position 284,387 of record JAJOZX010003931.1, on the reverse strand, counting down.
AAATTACTTACATTCCGAGAATCCTGGGGGTTGGCATCCCTTGGTTGCGGTACGTCGACGATATTTTGTGTATCTGGCCCATGAATCGTGACCTGGATAACTTCCTCCTTCAGTTAAATGATCAAGTCCCCTCCATTAAGTTTACTTTAGAAGTGGAACAAGACAATGCAATCCCATTTTTGGATGTGCGTGTACATAGGGAAAGCCCAGGTTTTAAGTTTAGTATCTATCGGAAAACAACAAACAATTTGTCCTACGTACACTTTTACTCGGGACATGACACCCCCACTAAGAAGGCCATTTTTTCATCAGTTTCTCCGCGCCCTTAGGATCGCCAGTCCGGAATACATCGATGCCGAATTAGAAAAAATCAACGGTATTGGAAGTGATCTGTGTTACCCATCTGCGTTTATGGAATCTTGTCTCAACAAGGCAAAACGAACTTTCTATCGTGTCAATAATAACACTCGTACTTCGTCAAAAAATATTTAGTACTTCCATTTTTCCCAGGCTTTTTAGGCATTGCTAATGTACTTAAACTTTTGGATATTAATGTAGTATTTTCATATAACAATATTGTGAAAAATATCATAGTAAAAAATAGCCCTACCAATAATTCAGGCATTATCTATAAAATTGGGTGTAAACAATGTGATTCCTTTTACATAGGTCAGACGGGAAAGGATTTGCACACACGTATAAAACAGCATCAATATTCCGTTAGAACAGGACAGTTGTCCAGTGCTCTTTTTGTCCAATTGTCAGAGTTTTCCCACTGTATTGATTGGAATAATGCTTCAGTTTTATTTCATTCTAGCAACATTGTTAATAGAAATATTCTTGAGTCTGCCATTATCCAACTTTCAAATAACTTCAACATAAGCAAAGGTCTTTTTCAACTCGATCCTGTTGTTTTGAATTCCTTCAAAACAAATTTAGATAAAAAGGGTAGGACGCTAAATCTTTGGTAAACTTGTATGCTACTTTATTAACTTTTAATCTTCATTTTATTTTTATATACAGGGTGTCCCAGAATTAACTATCTATTTCAATGAAATCGGACAAATTTTTAAAACACACACTTTTATTTATGTTTATCATGTTTAATACGTGTTAAAAATGTATAAATTTCTAAATTTTTTTCAGAATTTTATTTTCATAATTTTTTCATTACCTGGTCCAATGAAAGACCGTCTGAAGTCATAGAATGGCAAAGAGAGACTCCAAAAGTTAACGTGTGGCTTGGAATGACCAAATCCAAAATTTATGGTGCTCCATCTTGTTGAAACAACATTATCAAGAATGCCATCAAGCTGTGGTTCGAGAAAACTGCTGAAGCATATCAAGGTAGACGGTACCTGTTACAGTTGCTTCCGCAAAGAAGGATGGGCCATAAATTTTGGATTTGGTCATTCCAAGCCACACGTTAACTTTTGGAGAGTCTCTTTGCCATTCTATGACTTCAGACGGTCTTTCATTGGACCAGATAATGAAAAAATTATGAAAATAAAATTATGAAATTTTTTTAGAAATTTATACATTTTTAACACACATTAAACATGATAAACATAAATAAAAGTTTTTTTTTTTTAAATTTGTCCGATTTCATTGAAATAGATAGTTAATTCTGGGACACCCTGTATATCGAAACGACTCTAAAAGGCAGTGTTAAAACCCGGGCAGATTTCCAGTATAAATTTGTATTTTTATAATTCATTTGATCTTGTGCTAAAAATCGATATTTTTCTTACAAATCTGTATGCCTCTTTGTTAATCCTCTAATTTTTAATTTTTATTTTTACTTCTCCGTTTATTGCATATATATATATATATATATATATATATATGTGTGTGTGTGTGTGTGTGTAGATATGTATGTATGTATGTATATATATATATATATATATGTTTGTGTATGTATGATATTTATTTATTTTTTTCTTTCTGTAACCTATATATAGGCCGTAACCTTTTATGTACTTCAGTGTTCCTGAGGATGTCATTAGACGAAAGCGCTTGAGCACCTTTGTGTGTTTCCTTTCCTTCGTGGTTTTATTCATATAATATATATATATATATATATATCTCACTCTGTGTTTATTTTCAGTTTCCTACATCAGAAGATGAGTGGAAAACTATTGGAAAACATTTTGAGAACAGGTGGAACTTTCCAAATTGCCTTGGCGCTGTTGATGGGAAGCATGTGCAAATTATAGCGCCACCGCATTCCGGGTCATATTATTGGAACTACAAAGGCTACAACAGCCTAGTACTAATGGCAGTCGCTAATGCAAACGACGAAATTATTATGGCCGATGTAGGAACTAATGTGCGTGTATCAGATGGAGGAGTCATGGAAAACACACAATTTGGCCGGCGACTTGCACAAGGCAAACTTAGTATTCCGTGTGCTGCACCCCCAACTAAGTCCGATCGTACTTTACCATATGTCTTTGTAGGAGATGAGGCATTTGCATTACGCCCTGATTTCATGAAGCTTTATCCTCAAAAAGATCTAATTTGCGATCGACGCGTATTTAATTACAGACTCTCCAGAGCACGAAGGATCATTGAAAATGTGTTTGGCATTATGGCTTTAAGGTTTAGGATTTTTCACACAGCTATAAATCTAAAAGTGGAAAGCATTGAAAAAGTTGTCTTGGCATGTGTTATATTACACAATTATTTACGTACTAAATGCCAGTCAACATTTTCTCCTGACGAGTGTTTCGATAGGGAAGACAAAGGAAGTAAAACAGAGCCAGGCCTAGCATCTACTCCCAATTCTTTGACAGGTTTACGAAAAGGGCAGAGCTCAAGAAATTACTCGCAAATTGCTAAGGACGCAAGAGTTAAATTCACGGAATATTTTATAAACGAAGGTGCCGTAGCATGGCAAAACGCTTCCCTGTAAACACATAAAAATAGGTACATAATCATTTAAACTCACCTCTTCATCGCCAATGCAGTTGCTTAAATTAGATGCATCCAACGTTGACGCACCCTCTCTTGCAACATCTTGGTCCTTGATGAACATCATCTCATTATAGTACCATAATGTGGCCGTGTATAAATCTTCAACTGAATTTCCGGACTTCTTTGAGTTTTCACATTTTTTATATTCCCTTCGAAATGCACTACGTAGATTATTTATTTGCTTTAGCACGTCATCGCGGGTACATTCTGTGTCTAATTCCTTTAGCTTTTCTAGTAAAGCCGATATGGCTTTATTTCTTGCCTCTCTATTAGAATACTCTTTGGATTTAACTTTCCATAGCGAAGGATTGTCTCTGTATATGTGAATAAAGTCTAAAAGAACTGTTCTTTCTTTTTCTTTCATATTCATATCGCACATGGCTTTGAAAATAATACACACGACGATAAATAATACACCGGACGATACTAGTAGCAAGGTTTAACTGATGTTGGCGTCTGATATGCAGTTAGACATTCAGACAGGTCTTTCGACAAGGTGGCTCCGCCTACAAAAGTCTGACTGATCCAGAAAACCAACCGACACGTCTGTCAGACGTGTCTGAAGCGTAATACTCTATTTACACGATCCGACCTGTCGTCAAGCAGCGTGTCATCAGACGCGTCGTACGACAGGTCGGATCGTGTACAAGGCCCTATTATTTAAGGTTCATAAGGTATATCAGACATAGGGTTATCATCATTGTAATGGTAATTAATTATAATTAATTACAAATCTCTTGTAATGATAATGAAAGAAGTTTCGAGGCAATAATGGTAATGAAAGGTCTGTAATGAATCGTTACAGTGTAATTTCAATAATATATATATATATATATATATATATATATATATATATATATACACACAAACTCAGAATGGTTCCCTGAGAACATTATATGTTAAACACAGACCGTGCATGGAACAAGGAACTCTTCTGGGAAAATTAAATCCACTATAGTCCGAATAAGTAATGGTAAATGACAAATACCATAGTTTTTTTCCCTTTTTCATGATTTTAGCCCGACGTGGGCAACGGGTCTCTCGCAAAGAGATCCCATAAATATAGCTTCCCTCACCAGCTATCTGCAAAGCAGACAGGATCCAGCTTTGGGACGTGGATCTAGGGTTTAAAGCAAGCCTAGATCCCTACACTCAGAACCTCTATATAAGTAAAAGACTCGTTGCATTCACGTCGTGTTGAATAAATCAAAGAAAAAGGGGGTAACTATTGTATTTTTAGCCAAAAAAAACAAAACTTAAACCTCAACCGGGACATTGAGCGTCCACTTTTCAAGGCACGAAACACGTTTGTGTATACTAAACGGACGTGTTTCGTGCCTTGAAAAGTGGACGCTCAATGTCCCGGTTGAGGTTTAAGTTTTTTTTTTTGGCTAAAAATACAATAGTTACCCCCTTTTTCTTTGATTTATTCAACACGACGTGAATGCAACGAGTCTTTTACTTATATAGAGGTTCTGAGTGTAGGGATCTAGGCTTGCTTTAAACCCTAGATCCACGTCCCAAAGCTGGATCCTGTCTGCTTTGCAGATAGCTGGTGAGGGAAGCTATATTTATGGGATCTCTTTGCGAGAGACCCGTTGCCCACGTCGGGCTAAAATCATGAAAAAGGGAAAAAAACTATGGTATTTGTCATTTACCATTACTTATTCGGACTATAGTGGATTTAATTTTCCCAGAAGAGTTCCTTGTTCCATGCACGGTCTGTGTTTAACATATATATATATATATATACATACACACAGGGTGTCCGAGAATTATCTGTACAATTTTTGGCTGTTATTAAAAGACAACCATGAAGTGTAGAAATTCCAGTGTTGTCCCATTTTACAGAGAATCTCTAAGTTTTTTCTGATACCAAGTTTTGACAAGTTTTTTAGAAATTCCAGTGTGTCCGAACATTATCTGTACAATTTCATCTTTTAATACAATTCTTGATAACACACGTAAAATTCTTAAACAAGATTATTTAGAATCTGTATTTTCAAGTTTCTTTTATTAAAGTAACGTTGTTACAAACATTCGATATGTGCACCATTAGTGATTCGCAAAACATCCAATCGATACTCCAAATGTTGCCATGTACGCTGCAGCATATCCACATCAATTCGCTCAATAGCAGCTGTGATTCTTGCTTTTAAATCATCAATGTCTGTCACCCGCGTACATTTCTAAAAAACTTGTCAAAACGTGGTATCAGAAAAAACTTAATGAGATTCTCTGTAAAATGGGACAACACTGGAATTTCTACACTTCATGGTTGACTTTTAATAACAGCCAAAAATTGTACAGATAATTCTCGGACACCCGGTATATGCGGCTTCTGATTCCTCCCAGTCCCAGCCAGCACCAAAGCGGTGCAAGTTGTTCAATTTTATGGCTGCTCCAGCTCCCTCTACAGCTTCTCAGAACCCTATTGTCAGCCAGGTGGACAGCTACCTTGACCAGCCCTGCAGTGATGAGGACTGCAATCCCCTGGCATGGTGGAGGGACAATGCACATCCGTATCCTGACGTATCTGTTCTTGCTGCCAAGCATCTTTGCATCCCTGCCTCCAGTGCACCGGTGGAGCGCTTATTCAGTATATTCAGTATTGTAATGATCATTACAATGATAATGAAGGGCTTGTAATGATAATGAAACAAAAATGCTGTAATGGTAATGAAAAATTTCTGGTAATGATAAACCTTGTAATGACCCCATGCTGATATATATATATAACCTCTCAAGCTATACATTAATAAAATGAAACATCTAGAAATTATTGGTTCTTAAACGAGTGACTAAAGAGAGATCTTTTATTTTTCCTTAATACAAAGATATTACAATATGAACGTACACAAAGAAAAAAGAATACATGATAAAATTTAAAAAAAAATAAGTGACAGAATAAATTCATAAAATAGTGAAAAATAATAATCATCTTCAGTTTATTTCCTTAACTATGGCATCGATATCGGGACTTACTTGGGAGCAGGAGATTCGAAGGTAGTTTTGTAGCTGTTCTTCCGTTATCTCGCTTCTCATTTCGTATTCTGTCTTTCTCAATTTCGAAAACAGTTGCTCGCATAAATCCGTGCTTCCAAACAATGAAGCCGTCTTCAGCGCGTGCTGGGTGAGTCGCGGAAAAGCGGCCCTCGGAAGATAAGACTGGTAAAAGTCGAGGAGAGTGCGGCCACGAAAAGCCGTTTTGAGGCTACTGTCTGACTGTAGATCTATGAGTTCCATTTGAAGATCTTCGGGCGCTGATTCAACATCTACTTCGAAGGGTGAAGAGAATGTTCGGAACGACTGCTCGTGCTTTTTGAAGTCTTCGAATCTTTCTCGGAATTCTTCCCTCAGAAACGCAATTTCATCCGCATATTTCGAACCCTCCGAAACATTTCGATGACGAGTTCGATCGGCCAATGTCGGGAAATGTACCATGTTGTTGTTGTTCCTCAGCTGCAATTCCCACAAACGGAGCTTGGCTTCAAACGCTTTAATGCAGTCAAATAAGCTATTGACGAATTGGTTTTTCCCTTGAAGTTTCTTGCCGAGGCTACCCAAATGTTGCGTGATATCAACAACAAACGCAAAATCACACAGCCATCCTTCATCAGAAAATTGTGGTACTTCTTTTTCTTTAACTTCCATGAACTCTCTGATTTCTTCTCTTAGCTCCCACACTCTCTTCAACACAGCTCCTCGACTCAGCCATCGAACTTCGGAGTAATACGCAAGGTCTCCGTACTCCGTATCAAAATCACGTAATAGTTCCTGAAACTGGTCATGGTTGAGACCACTAACTTTGATAAAATTTATTGTAGAAACTACTGTGGCCATCACACGATTCATTCTAACAGATTTCGCACAAAGATTTTCTTGGTGTAAAATACAATGACATACGACGATGTTTGTTGATAAGTTCATTCTTTTTATTTCTTCCAAGACGAGAGCGGTCAAACCACTCTTCTTCTCCACCATATACGGCGCTCCGTCCGTAGTGATTCCGCACAATTTATCATAACCAAGGTTATACTTTTCCATCACCTTCCTGAGCTCACCAAATACATTCGAACCAGTCGTCGCGTCATTCATGCTAACCAACGCGGCCATTTCCTCAGTAATATTAAATGCATCATCCACGCCACGGATAACACGGCTAATTGTTTTATATCTTCGATGTCGATGTTCTCGTCAAGCGCAATGGAATAAGCTACAAAGTTTGCCATTTTTTGATACAATTTCTTTTCAATGTTCTTTGCCAGATCATCAATTCTACGCTCCACTGTGTATCGTGAGAGATCAACATTATTAACAGCAGATTTCTTCTTTGGACACATAATTTCAAAAAAACTGTCCACGCATTCCTTGACTAACTCACCGTTTGAAAGGGGCTTCATTTCCTTCGCGATCATCTCACTCACGATCAAACTGGCTCTTATAGCTTTATCGGCCTCGGTGTTAGATTTGCGAAAGAGAGTCTGTTGACCCATCAGAGATTTTTTTAAAAGTTCTATCTTGTCCTTACGTAATTGACCTTGACAATTATCATACTGCGCGGAATGTTTCGTCGTGTAGTGCCTTTTGAGGTTGTACGCTTTGGGGACTGCTACCGATTCCCAGCAAATTAAACACACGATCCTCCCGTTGGTGTTCACAAAAAAATAATCTTCCGTCCACTTCTCTTGGAAAACGCGGCACTCCGCATCGATTTTACGTTTCTTTTTGTCATTCCTGAGTAGAACTTTTTTGGGGGTAAATCAGAGCTCCCGCGGGCCGGTCAAAATCAAGCGAGCCGTACTTCGCACACGCCTCCTATAAATAAAAACGGGTAATTTTAGGTGAAAATGATGGAGAAATGGTAGCATAGAAAGAAATATTTATAAAAGCTAAAAAGATGCGTATAAATATGGAGAGAATAATAAAATGTAACTAAGGGAGCAGAATGTTCACGAAGTGAACTTCAGTTAAGAATATTGCTTTTCCACTTTGCGCGCCTATTTTTTGTCTTCTCTACGAAATCGCGACACTCTTCAGGATACACGCAAAGCCCATCGCGACACGAACGTGAATATCACGACATTAGCAGTGTCGCGGTGGTTTATTTTTATAAATGCTATCTTTTATTAAGGAAAAAGGGATAATAATAATTAAGGTTAGATTAGGTTTGGTTAAATTTATTAGGGTTTGGATTGGGTAAATGTCGCGGTTCTGTAGGATAGCCAAACTCGGTGTGTGTGTGTACATTAAATGCTTACAAATCAAGTTGATATTAAATTATTTTGGTTTACTTCTGGTGAGCTCAAGTGATTATTTATTAAAAACTAGTTTATATCTCGTGAACTTGTTTTCTTTTGAACTAAATTTTACATTTCCTCATATTGAAGAAATTTAATTTACCTACATTACTACAATGCAAAAACAATGCTTCGAGATTGTTTTCTTATATCCGAGTCATCACTCAAGGAGCTGGTAATAGTTTGATCCATATACTTAAACTCTCGTACTTCCTCAATTACTTCACCATTCATTTTAAACCTTACATCAGCTGGCTGATTACAGCTTTTAGGATGAAATTGCATAACCTTAGTGAAAGATTGTTGAGAATACCAAAATTTCAATAAATTTAATATGTACATGGGAACCTTCCTGTCTTCTAGTTTTGCAAATAAAATATTGTGGTTCACCCTATCATATACCTTACTTATATCTAGGAAACAGCTATAAATAGTTGAATTACTGTCAATGTATTTAGATAGATAGTTAGTTAGTTAGTTATAAAAGCTATCATGTTACGATATCATCATTTCCTCTAATGTATCCCTTGCTCCCTCGCAATAACCCAGAAATGATTAAGCATAAACGATGGAGAACGCGAGTCGGTGAGTCTCGAGAGTGAAGTAAGGAAGGCAGATTGAAACGGTGCCCCCTGAACTGTATCCCTCGCGACCCGCTCAAGGGCCCCAGATTCTTGGCTCGCCCTAAGAGGGTCTCGAGAATCTTGGCTATTGGTTCGGAGGTATCTCTGAGGCTTGGCTCTTAGGCGGCTTTCATATTGGTTAGGCCCTCAGAGTCAGAAGTGCGCCTGATGTCCTTTAATTTAACTTTTATTTCTTTTCAGGGCAGAGCAAAGTATATTGGCATAGTTGGTCTGTACTACTTTTAAGGAACTTTGAATTTAAGGGTCAATTATTACGCCCGCTTCTATTAACGTCATAAACGTCAGTACTTCGATCTAATTGTGATGAAAGCACAGCTCATCACGAGTTTCAGTGCCAACCTAAAATTACGCGCGGGATACCTTCGAGTGACTTAACAATATATCTTAACCTTGGTTGTACTCATTACATGCAGAATATATATACTGTCTATATCAGTGGTTCTTAACCTTTTCAGGCTGCGATCCAAATTCCGGTCGCGGAGCTAGCTCGGCGACCCACGCCTTCAAACAGTTCACTCGTAATAAATAATAAAAATAAATAATTGTAAAATGATTAGGGATAACAAATAAACGATGAATGACAATTTAATGACCTAATCAAAATGGCTTGACGACTCAGACGTTAAGAACCACACACATAGATATATAGATATATATAGATATATATACACCCCTCGATTAGGTACTCCGGCTTGCCGGGCCGAGGGGGCTCGCACACCTCGTGAGTTGTTGGGGTTTCCTCAACTCCTCGCGGGGTGTGGGAGAAGAGTTACCTAGTTGCGTCCCCCCCCCCCTTCCTTTTCTTTTTGCTTCTCTTTTTTTCCATATCTCCCGGAATTTCTTTTGTCTTGACTCGGTCTTGGGCCTCTGTCAATTGTAGTATCCTCCCCCCCTCTGTTTGTATTTTGCAGTCTTGGGGTCATCGGGTGCACCCGCTGGGGAGCATCGCTCCGGGGACGGTACGGGCGCCTGGACCGCTGCTGCGTCTGGATTGGGTCTTTGCTAGGCCCTTAACGGACAAATCTCCGTTTTTAAAACGACAGTCAGGTTGGGGGGCGGGCTACCCGGGACGTTGGGTCTGCGCCTTGAAGGATGCAGCGGCGGATGGTGCATTGCCTTGGGTCCGAGGCTGTCCTTTTTGTAATACTATTGTTTATGGGTTCAATTTCAAAACTTCAATCCCCTCCTGTTGACGACTCTGGCCCGTCCTTGGATTTGGATAAGACTTCTACTTCTGGTCGTTCAGCGGCCTCTGCCTCCGCTGGATTGACCTTAAAGCCGTATGGCCCCCTCTCGTCCTCTGCGCGTCTGGCTCTCGTGGCCGGACTCGTGGTGGCCCTCGTTCTCTCGCCCACTCTCGGTTACCGTCACACATGGACCTGTCTCTGCTGTCAATTTCTGTCCGGTGGACAGGTTCCCTGTTCTCCGCCCTTCCGCTGGCTCCCTTCCGGGCAACTCGGAATGGGTGTTTCAGCGTCTTAAGACGGTGGGGGTTCCCTGTCGTTATGATATCCGCCCTCTGAAGGATGGGTCTCTTCTTTTGAAGTCCCGTTCTTCGGGGGTGACTGTGTCCCTTCTACAGTTGCTGGATGTTCTGAGTTGCAGAGTTTCTGTGACTCCCCATCCGCAATTGAATAGCTGTCAGGGCACTATTTTCGCTTCCTGTCTGCTGTCAATCCCGGTTGGCGAGTTGCAGGAGGATCTTGCCCCCAGGGGTAACGAAGGTCTTCCGCTTTTCGTCGCGCCGAGATGGTGCTCTTACCCCGTCCGCTCGTCTGCTCCTGACCTTTGACTCCCTTGTGCCGCCGGCCCAGGTGTTCTGGGGCGTGGGTCATCGCGGGTCGTGAGAGTTTTCGGTGCGACCGTATGTGCCTGACCCGGTTCGCTGCTTTGGCTGCAACCGGTTCGGCCATGTTAGCTCTGCGTGCCGCTGTGAGGGTAAGCTGTGTGTCCGCTGCGGTGGGCCTGCGCACCCTCCTCCATGCACGAAGCCCCCGCGGTGCTCGAACTACTCGGGGCCCACCCTTCCTCCTCTCTGGACTGCCCCGTTTTCAAGTTTGAATTCGAGGTGCGGTCCTTAAGGACTAGCGAATTCCTTAGTGCGCGGGAGCCGCGGCGGGGGTTGTCCTATGCTGCGGCTCTTGGCTCCGGCGGGTCCTCAGGCCCCTCCCGTGCTACCCCGGCGCCTACCGGAGTTGTGCCCCCATGGAAGTTCCGGAGGTTGGTGGTCCTCCTAGCGCCGCGGGACCTTGTCTCTCTGCCTCACTTTCAGTCATCCCGTCTGATTCCCTGCATACAAGTGCCCCTTCTCCCTCTCCGTCTAGATCCTTGCCTACCCGTCTCTCGGGTGGGGAAGGTGATGCCCCGAAGGGGAGGAGGAAGCGTCGCCGTGGTCGGAGTCCTCCAGACCCGATCATGACCACTGCTCGCCCTGCTTCCCCTTCTTCACCGGAGGGGAAGCGGCGCGCCCCTCCTAATCCGCTCGGGACTACCCCCCCCTTATACGGAGGGCTGGTGGGGCGTCACCTCCCGGTGCCCCGACTACTGTCCGGGTGTCGGTTGAGGTACACCGCCCCATGACCCTCGATTACTGACTCGGTTCCCATGGTGGACCCGGTCGAGAGGGGCCTGGCCCTTCTTCATGGAGTCTCTCTCCCTTCGGCTCCTGCTGAGTGTGGTCGGGTCTCTCTCCTGGATCTACCTTTCCCATCCCACCTGTGGTGGATCTTACCCCCCGTCAGCACTTTTAGGGTGTGACGAGCCCTCGAACATCTGGTTCTCCTTGCCCCCTCCCCTCTGGTGGGGAGTCGGGGATTTCGGCTGGGCCCGTCTCGTCGTCTCCTCCCCCCCTCAGAGGAGCCCCCCTCTGAACTCCCTGTTCCACTTTCCCACTCTCGTTCTACTACGGATGAAGCAGCTGTGGTGTGGGAGATGTGATCCAGGAGACAGGGGGCGTCGAAGGGATTGCTTTAGGTGCTTGAGATGGGGAACCCAATTGAGCCGTCGGTCTAGGGTCATGCCCAGAAAACGCGTGGAGGGTACCACCTCAAGAGGACTGCCGTATAATGTGACAGAGGGTAGAGGAAGGGTGTGGGTCTTCTTCTACTGAAGACCATACACTTGGACTTAGGGATGGAGAGGCGGAAACCCACCGACGTCGCCCACCTTTCCACCCGGTAGATGGCGAGCTGCATTTGTCGTTGAACGACAGACGGTTCTCGCCCTGCGAAGTAGATTGCAAGGTCATCCGCGTAAATGGAAGAGCGGATGGTGGGTGGAAGGCATTGTGAGACCGTGTTCATCACGACGGAGAAGCAGAGAACACTGAGGATGCTTCCCTGTGGGACCCCGTCCTCCTGCACAAAGGTGTCAGAGAGGACTGAGCCCACCCGGACTTTAAAGGTCCGGAAGAAAGGAAGCCCCTGATGAAGGTCGGCATGGCTCCGACGAGGCCCAGATGTCGGAGCTGACCGAGGATCATTGCTCGACGGGTGGTGTCATAGGCCTTCTGGATGTCGAAAAAAATTGACAGTACGAACTGTCCATTGTCGAAGGCATCCTGTATGTCTCGGCTGAGAAGCAGGAGGGGATCAGTGGTGGAGCGGAATTGTCTGAAGCCGGACTGGGTAGACGGGAAGGAATTGCTATTTCAAGGACGAACGATAATCGCGTAGCGACCATTTTTCGAGGATCTTGCAGGCACAACACGTCAGGGCGATTGGTCTGTAGTTTGTGGGGTCCAGGGAATCTTTGCCGGGTTTGGGGATAGGGATGACGTGGGCCTCCTTCCACCTAGAGGGGAAGGCGCCCTCTATCCATATGCGATTGTATAGGTCTAGCAGGAAAATTTGTAAGGTAGGTGGATGTGCTGGATCATGCCGTACGGAATACCGTCCGGACCGGGACAAGGGGATCGTCGAGAGGCCAGTGCCGCCTGTAGTTCACGCATGGTAAACAATCGGTTGTAGGTGCTGTCTATGGACGGTGGAGAGGGGCTATCGTCAGGGGCGGGTACGGAATTGGCTGCAGAGGAAGAAACGGCGGCGAAGGTAGAAGCAAGGTGGTTGCCACCGACTTGGGCTCACATAGGAGTCCGTCGTTAGTCCGGAGGACCGGGGGTCGGGAGGGGACATGTCGCCTCTCGACACCCCGCACCTTCTTCCAGATGGTAGCCGAAGGTGTGTGGCGGTGATGCCGGACACAAAGGCACGCCAAGAGGCTCGGCGCGCTGTCTTCATTGTGCGGCGGGCGATGGCCCTGACCCGCTGCATCTCCGTGCGATGGATGGGGAGTCGCGTCCGGTAGAAGCGCCGAGTTGCTTCTTCTTGGCGCGCACGGCCTCCGCGCACTCCGGGGTCCACCAAGGCACCCGTCGGGCGCGGGGGTAGGCGGAGGATTGTGGTACGCTAGTGCTTGCAGCCGCTAGAACGACGGACTCGAAGTATGCGATGCACTCGTCGATGGATGGGAAGTGGGCAGTTGTAAGGGTGTATAGTGTTGTCGCGGAAGCGGGCCCAATTCGCGTTGGTAGTAACCCACCTTACCGGTACCCGAACAGTCTGGTCGGGTCGATTGAGGTGAGTTGAATGGGGAGATGGTCACTTCCATGGTCCTCTCGGAGGACTTGCCACGTGAAGTCTAGGAGGGCATCAGTTGAAACGAGGGACAGGTCTATACAGGATGGAGTGCAGGTGGTGGCATGGTAGAATGTAGGAGAGCCATTTGAGGCACTCGAAGGAGAGCTCGGTCATGACGGATATCAGGGTTGGGGCCATATAGGTGGTGTGTGTGTCGCCCCACAAGGGGTGGCGACTATTGAAATCGCCCAGTAGTAGGAAGGGCCTGGGGAGTTGTACGACTTCCACCAGGTCGTCGCGGGAGACTTGAGCGTGGGGGGGGAGGTAGATTGAGCAGACGGTGTACTGTCTATCCAGGGAGAGCCGGACGGCAGTCACCTGTAGCGGGGACCGGATGGAGAGATTGTAGAAGGGGACTGCGTGGTGTACGAGGATGGCAGCTCCCCTTCGAGTGCAGGTAGGAGGCGGGGTGGCGATGCAAAATAACCAGTAGGGCAGGGCATGGGCCTGGTCCCCAGGATTAGCTCCTGGAGACAGACACACACCGGACGGGAAGTGGCAATCAAGGAGTTAAGGCCTTCATAGTTGCGAATATTCCTCGACAGTTCCAGTGGACTATTGTGGTTTTCGGGGGATCCATTAGTTGATGAAGGGGGATGGGTAAAGGTGTAGGCGCTAGGAGGTTGGAGTGTGAAGGGAGATCTGGAGTTCGCGAAATTGAAGGCTGGGTCGGGAGCATGGCTGGCTATCTACCGTTCACCAGGGAAGGAATCGGTCGGCCTGTCGAACCCCGCGGAGGTTGGGGGTCGAGTCGGCCGAGCGAGACCGGAGGCGTGGATCACGGCAGCAGAGGAACATCGTGGGCTGAGAGGGTCAGAAGTGTTTGACGGGCTTCTATGGTCGGGCCAGGAGGGGCACGTTAACCCCAAAAGTGGCGCTACCCCGCCTGTCCGGGGTCTCACGGCGGACCCTAGGTGGTGACAGGGGTACCAAAGGACCGGGCGGGTGGGAGGGAGGGTGGCTGACAAGGAGGGGGCCGGGGATGTTGGGGGGTAGGTACTATGGGGGTGGAAGGAGGTGAACCAGAGTGGTCTCGTGGAGGGGTGGAGAAAATGGCACCAGGAGGCAAGGGCAGATCCATGAGACTCGTGGGCGCGGCCGAGCTTCCCTCGGTCACACCGTGCAGCTGCGCCAGGCCGCATCCACTGGATCCTGGGGAGAGGATATTGTTCGATTGGGTCGTCGTACGGGCGGGTCGTGGATTTCAGCCACTATTGTCAGAGTCTGTGGGGTAGAGTGGTGGGACTTCTGCGATGGGGAGAGATGGACATAGTAGACGTGGTGGGCGGTGTGAGGGTCCGAGCCGTCTTCTTGGTCTAGGGGAAGAGGGAGAGAGACGTTGGAAGGCCGGAGGGTCTGGCGACACGCTCCGGCGTCTCCGCCTCGACGGCTTGCTCCGGGCGGCAGGTTCGGGCGTGTGCAGGAGTACTGGGAAGGCAGGGTTTGAGGTGGATGGGACCTGGGTGTCCTGGTCCCAGACTCCTGGGGGATTCGTGGCAGGTGAGGTGCGGGAAGGGAGGAATGGTGGGGGACAGGAGACCGTCGGGTCCTGCGAGGATTTTCTTTGGGGGAACAGGGAGCAGTGGCTGGGGGGGTTTCGGCGGCAGGCTAGGGCGGCGTGCCGAGATGATAGAGCCGAGAGTAGCGGCATAAGACACCCCCGGCCTCACCTCCCGACTCCACACCCTGTCTCGTGCCTCACGGGGGCTAAGGAAGTCCGTTACTTGTAGGCCTTGGACCTCCTCAAACTTGAAGAAAAGGCATTCGCGGGATGAAGAGGGGTGTGCGCCTTCACAATTGGAGCATTTGAATGTATTGGGGCACCTGTCAGGGTGAGCGAGTTGTCCACAGTGAACACAGTTGATGCGGCTGTCGACAAACGGAGCTAACGTGTCCAAACTTATTGCATTTAAAGCAACGGGTCGGGTCCGGGATGTATGGGCGGATAGAAAACTCGCATGACGCGCGGTCTCCCATACCGCATACAATGCGGTCGGGGGGGGATTAAGGTATTGAAAGTAAGAAGCAGACGTGGGGTGGGGGATGGGGGTGCCTCCCTGTCGGGATGTGAAACGATAAATCTTAGTGACTCCTTGGGGTGCGAGGTCCTCCAGGAGCTCGTTCACTGCGATCGACAATAGGCGGGTGGCGTAAATAGTGCCCTGACTCTGCTTCAGGCGAGGGTGTGGGGAAACGGACACCGAGCATCCAAGGACCTCAGTGACGGAGAGTAGGGCTTTTGTCTCTACGGCTGAGCGTGATTTTACGAGGAGGGAGCCATCCCTCTGTGGGCGTACGTCGTAGCGGCTGGAGTTGCTGTGGGTTCGGATCGCCTGGAACGTCCGTTCAGAGTTGGTCGAGAGGGACCCAGATGTAGGCCGAATCACCAGGAATTTGTGGATACTTGGAAGGGAGAGGGAGGCTGTAGAGTCGAAGTGGACTGGGATATTCAACGGTCGATAGGACGGCCGTGAATGCCGACTCCCCCGTCCGCCGCGGGGCTCTCTCCGTGGGGAGGTGGGCTGACCGCGGATGAGGGGGGCATATGGGGAGAGCAAGAACCGGGTTGTGGGGGCAAGTCCTCGGTGGAACTTGACTTGCTCGAAGGTGGCTGAAGTAGGCTGGGGCGAGACCCCTGCTCCAGAGTGTAGGTCCAAGGGCATAGTCGAGGGACGGACTGGGGTCGGCAACGGAAAAGGAGAGTGCAAGCGTTCCGCTTTCACAGGGGGGGTCAACCCTATCAGGTTGTGGTCTTTCAGTGGTAGAGGACTCGAGGGCCTGGTTGCCCACCACCCGAGTGTTGAGAGAAGTAGTAGGCCGGGAATGAGAAGCAGTAGTCGTAAGCCGAGGGGGAGAAGTATCCATAGCGAACAAAAGAGAACTTCATCCCCCACGCGCATCCAGCCACCACCGACTCCAACAAGGGAAAGGCGAATCGTGGGCACACTTGGTCCCACCGCCAATAGATGTCACACAGGGGAGATACACCCGTACCCAGTCCCTGTGCCTGAAAGGCGGCCACTCTCATCCAACGCGCCGTGAAAAGTGGCAGGGACAGGGCTTGGGTTTGGTTGAAAAGCGACAAGGGTGCAGGGCAAGCACCTCCCACACCCAAGGGCCAAGGGCCAAGGAAGGGGTCAAAATCAAGGTCCAAAAAACAACGCCAAAAGAGAGAGAAGCCAGAAAGAATGGGTGAAAGGAGAAAGAAAGAAAAAGAAGCAGATCAGCCGGGTCCCCAAACGGGTCCAATGGTCCACGAGGGCAGAGAAAGCCCTTACACCAAAGAAAGGTGTATTCCTACATAGGGACGCGCCCTATCGCTCCGGACAAGCAAAGTGGTATATATATTATATATATATATATATATATATATATATATATATATATATATATACAGTACAGGCGTCTCAAAAAATGTACACACACTTTAAATACTTATAAAGGCAGTGTTTATTAAAATACATTTCATTTTCAAAATGTAATAGAATCTACAGACATTATTTAATTGTTTTGTCAACGCCTGTTTTCAAACTGACGTCCGTTCTGGTCCAGGCACTGCTGATAACGCGAAGCAATGGAATCGCAAACATCACGAAACATTTCGTTTGGTATTTGTGTGCATTCTCGTTCAATGGCTGCTCTCAATTCAGCGACTGTTGCAGGTTTTATAGCGTAGACTTTGTCTTTTAAGTATCCCCATAAAAAAAAGTCTAGTGGTGTGAGGTCTGGTGAACGCGGAGGGTATTCTACGAAACCCCTTCGTCCAATCCACATCCACATCGTGCCAAGTACCACTCGCAATACTCCACTCTTCGGTCCGGATCATCTTCATTGATAGCATGGACTAATCTTGGAATGTAACTTTTCCTTGACAGCGCTTCAAAATGCGTTGGACAGACGATTCTGAAATTCCTACCTCACGACTCGCTTGCCGCACAGATTTTCTTGGACTTTGGTGATATGTTTCCAGTACTCTTTCTTGCTTTGTGGGGCTTGTCGATGTCCGTGGTCTTCCGGAACGCTCTTGTGGACATTCTGAACAGTTCCATCGGCTTCAAACTTATCTCTAATTCGAGTGATGGTAAGTCGCGTTGGTGGATCTGTTTGAAACTCCCTCCTAAACTGTCTTTGCACTTCAACTGCGTTTTCACACTTCCAGTAGCATTTTAGAATGAATTTCCTTTGTTCAAAGCTTAGTCTGACTGCCATTATTAATTCTAATGGGTTTAACTTGGAAAGAAAGAAACATCAATTGAGCTATCAGCTGTTAAAGTGTGTATACATTTTTTTGGGACGCCCTGTATATATATTAGGGTGGAGCGAAAAATACTTTCTTTATAGTATGAAGTTCTAATAGTGATTAAAAGTTGCATTTAGTGGACGAAATATGCCTGCCAAAATAATGAGTTCATTTGTTTAAAATTGTCAGCTGCCACCAGGGGCTAAAGTTAACACAATTTTGTGTAAAAAGGAAAAAAAATGCTTCTATTTTAGGTTTGTCAAACTATTATAAAATGTTATCTTAGAATTATCTAATAGTTTGATTAAGATTCTTAAATGATAGGAATTCGTTTTGTAAAAATGCCTTTTCATATGCTTAATATCTTCAGCTGCCACAAGAGAGCTGAAGTTAACACAATTTAGAGTAACTGAGTCATGTTGAGACTACACTGAATGTTGTGGGGAGGGTTTGGGGAGGGTTGTGGGGGAGGGTTTGGGGAGGGTTGTGGGGAGGGTTTTGGTGTGAAGGAATTTCTTTCTGTGAGTCATTAGAACAGTGTGTTAACACTTGTCTTCTTAGGTAGTAGGCCTAGTCGCTCAGTTGATCGGAGAGTTTTTAATATGATCGGAATATTATAAAACTTTATTTTAAAGTGATTTATATAGAGATAATATTGATTTTATTATAAAATGCTTGTTATAATGTATTATATAATTTTAGTTTATTTATAAATATATTATATATTTATATAATATATTTATATACTTATAAAATATATTACATATATTAATTATATAATGTTTTGATGTTACAGGATATTTTGTGATTGTGAATTTTTCTTAAAAATATTATGGCATCAAATACTAAATATAAACATTTCACTAGAGAACATATGAAGTGTGCCATATTTGAAGTACCTTGTGAGATGAGTGATATGCAACTACCAACTTATAACTGCATTATGAAAGATTACCTGTTCACAAAACATTTAGTGAAGGAACAGATGATAACAAGGAGCCTTCATTTTCTGAAATAGCAGAGGCAGTTTCCAAAAAGGTAGAAAATATTTGGAAGAAGGCCTCTTTGCCAATAGTTTCACATACACGCGTTTTACAGATGATGCGAGTGTACCATGATAAATACAGGTCCTTATTAAAGCCATACAAGTCACGCAAGGATCAGCCTAAGTACAAAAATCAGCTTGAAGAATTTGAAAACTCTTCAAAATGCACTTTGTTTGACATCTGCACCTGCAAATGTAAGGAGTTTAGGAGATGCTCATGTGAAAAGAGTAAGAAAGTCCCTCCAAAAGAGCAGGATTTTTTAAATGACCAACGAACACGCAGAATAATGGTGATAGGAAGCATTGACATAGCACACACAAGACGATTACAAGCAAGAGAACATCGAAAGGAAATGGAAAAAGCACGTCTGGAATCCTCACAAACAACTAGTGCTGCTATAACCAATACGTCCAACTTACAAATCGAAACAGAGACAAGTGAACTTCAACAACTAGAAGAGATATCTGAAGATAATGAGGAAGATACAACCTCGACTCAATATGTAATATCAGAACAACAGATGCGTGAGCCACTGCCTTCATTAGCAATTACTTGTGATAGATTTAAAATGTCGGACAGAGTGGGGCTGCTATTGCTTCTGCAGTATTGGCAGATCTTAAAATTGTTACTCCCGAAGACAAAGGGAATATTATAGACAGAAGTAAGCTAAGACGTGAAAGACAAAAACAGAGAAAGGAACTACAACAGATAGGAGAGCCAAAAACCATGCGGGGATTATACTTTGATGGCAGAAAGGATAAAACAATGATTCAAGTCCAGGAGAGTGATGGCTCTAACCACCAAAGAACCAAACGCGAAGAGCATATCAGCATAATATCTGAACCACACTCTCTGTACTTTGCACATGTGACACCTTCCAGTGGCAAAGCTAAATACATTTGCACAGCGCTAGTGAATTGCTTGAAAGAGAGGAATGTTGATATAGGGAACATCGTTGCAGTTGGCTGTGATTCGACAGTGGTTAACACTGGTAGTATTGGAGGCACAATAAGATTACTGGAAGAAGCCTTTAATAAGCCATTGCAGTGGCTGATATGCCTTTTACACCTTAATGAACTTCCATTGCGCCATCTGTTTCATCACTTGGATGGTACCACTACTGGACCAAGAGCATTTTCAGAGAAATTGGCCGAGCACTTTCAGACTGTGAAAAGCTTCCCATAGTTAACTTCAAACCCATTGAAATTCAAGAGGACATGTGTGAAGTTGATGTAGATGACATAAGTACTGACCAGAAATACCTTCTTGAAATTCACAAGGCTATATCAAGTGGAACATTCTCAAAGTGTCTTAGTTATAAGAGTCCAGGCAATATATCACATTCAAGGTGGCTCACCACAGCAAACAGGACTCTGCGGTTATATGCAAGCACAGAGAATCCTTCAGACAATTTACAAGAATTAGCTACTTTCATTGTTAGGGTATACGCACCAATGTGGTTTCAGATAAAGCGTAAACCATTATGCCAATATGGTGCTAAACATATGTGGCATATGATTGCAAAGAAGCCGGTATCTCCGTGAAGAGCTTAGGAGAGTACATGACTCAGTCATTCAGCGGATGCATATTACGCAAATCAAGAAAACATTCTCATTGCAATGGTAGCTGATGAAAGGGAGCATGTGCGTCATTTGGGATTTAGTAGGCGTATCATAAAAGCAAGGGCATGCATTCAAGAAACAGATGTTATCAGGTATTTTAAGGTGCCAGAAATAAATTTTTATGCCAAAGACTATACAGATCTCATTATGTGGCAAGATTTTCAGATAGCAGAACCACCGATAACCAAAGGAGTTTCTCTTGATGATATTGAATCATGCATCAAACATGGTACTACTCTTCATTCAGAATTATTTCAGTTTCCATGTCATACACAAGCCGTAGAGAGATGCATCAAGCTCGTTACAGACGCTGCTGGATCAGTCTGCGGACCTACAAACAGAGACGGTTGGATTCGTGCTACATTAGAATCAAGGAAAAAACAGCCAAAATTTGACACAAAAGCAAATTACTAAATAGTCTTCAGCAAGAACCCTTTCTAGAGGGAGGTTGGTTGAGGAAAGGGTGGTAACTCCGCTAAGGCACGAAATAACGTTTCTTAACTGTCTCAAGCCAGTATAAAGAGGAGAGACATCCTAATTTATTACTGTTCCCTTTTTAAAGTAAATACAGAATCATACTTAATTGTCATTTTTAAGTTAAATTCAGCCCTCTTGTGGCAGCTGAAGATATTAAGCATATGAAAAGACATTTTTACAAAACGAATTCTTATCATTTAAGAATCTTAATCAAACTATTAGATAATTCTAAGATAAAATTTTATAATAGTTTGATAAACCTAAAATAGAAGCATTTTTTTCCTTTTTACCCAAAATTGTGTTAAATTTAGCACCCTGGTGGCAGCTGCAAATATTAAACAAATGAACTCATATTTTGGCAGGTATATATCGTCCACTAAATGCAACTTTTAATCACTATTAGAACTTCATACTAGAAAAAAAGTATTTTTCGCTCCACCCTAATATATATATATACATATATATATATACATATTATATATATATATTAATATTATTATATATATATATATATATATATATATATATATATATACAGGGTGGGCGGAAAGTAGCTCCCTATTTTGGATTGGTAAAAAAAATACGTATATTATCCATTTATTTCAGAAGAAATAATATGAAAAGGTAGGCATACATGGTAGGTTTTCTCTGAAATTCAATGTGGGCTCCAACTCTTTCCACCAGCTTCTGGAGCCGCCCAGGAATGGCGTCAACTGACTTTAGCAGGAACTCCGGCGGGATGGAGGACATGACTTCCCGAATTCGGTCCTCCAGTTCTTCCAATGTCCTCGGTTTGGTGCGGTAGACTTCTTCCTTTACCCACACCCCAAAGAAAGAAGTCGCACGGTGTCAAGTCGGGGCTCCTGGCTGGCCATTGATGTGGACCACGACGACCCATCCAACGCCCAGGGAAGTGGGCATCCAGCCACTCACGGACAACAAGAGCGAAGTGCGGAGGGGCGCCATCTTGCATAAATATCAGATCGTCGATGTTCTCCCATGTGTGACAACCGGCCAGACCTCGTTTCGCAACATAGCAAGGTACCGCTCAGCATTCATGGTGTTGCGCAGAAGGAACGGGCCCACAACCTGATCTGAGGTCATACCACACCACACCGTTACACTGAACCGATTCTGCCATTTTTCAGCGGTAACCGTGCGACTTCTTTCTTTGGGGGTGGGTAAAGGAGAAGTCTACCGCACCAAACCGAGGACATTGGAAGAACTGGAGGACCGAATTCGGGAAGTCATGTCCTCCATCCCGCCGGAGTTCCTGCTAAAGTCAGTGGACGCCATTCCTGGGCGGGCTCCAGAAGCTGGTGGAAAGAGTTGGAGCCCACATTGAATTTCAGAGAAAACCTACCATGTATGCCTACCTTTTCATATTATTTCTTCTGAAATAAATGGATAATATACGTATTTTTTTACCAATCCAAAATAGGGAGCTACTTTCCGCCCCCCTGTATATATATATATATATATATATATACGTATATATATATATATATATACGTATATTATCCCGCAAGGGGGTTCTAAGCTCGTGCTTTTGAGTGCTCTTTGTGCTCGTTTGTACGTGCTTGTTCCTGGAGGTTTCACATGCGCCCTCCCGGCCCTAGCACCCAAGGATGATGGGGCTCGACCCTGCAGTCTTTCTCATCCTTGGTCTTTTTCCACTTCGACTGTCCCCTCCACCCTTTCTTTTTCCTCTGTCTTTCCTCTCACTTTTTCCGCTGAGATATGCCCTTTTAAATAGAGGCGAATCGGTTCTTCCCGAACTTAAAAAAAAAAAAAAAAAAAATACGTATATATATATATATATATATATATATATATATATTATATACGTATATATATATATATATATATATAGCTTGGCTGAAAAAGGCTGCTAGGTGGAAGGGAAAGATACAAGGACAATTCAGAATGTGCCAAAAAATTCTTATTCATTCTCCACCAACTGAACGGTTTTAGAATTACACTAAGGTTATTTAAGGTTGCAGTTATTGATTAATTTTGTTAAACACTCTTGCGTTTGCTGCTTCAAATGTTTTTGTACCCCTTTTTCTCCTGAACCTGTCTTTGACTGACTTCTTACTGAAAAAGCATTACTCCTATCTATCCTATCTATTCTGTTTCACTCTCAGTATTACGAACTGCAATTAGGGATATGCTGTATCAGTATGAAGATTCTATGTGATCCTTTAAACTCTCCCTTAAAAAGGTACCAAAAGGTGTTGGGCTTCTTTTTCACTAATTATATTCTGCTTTTCAAAATTCAATTTTAATTCAGGCGACTCACTTCTCTCGATGTACTATTGAGAGAATGATTTTTATGCTACTCTTGCCAGTCAGAATCTTATCTCAGCATGGTCAATCTTCAAAAATTTCTAGTTTGTACATAGATCTAGAACAGTGGTATTTAACATTTTTATCATTGTTACCCCTTGAGCTAAACCAAAACATAATTACCTCCCCCTTTTAAATGACAAATATATGAAAAGAAAAATTAGGAAAATAAAGTTTGTGGAACCATACTTTTTTTTTTTTTTTAAACAGTGGCACTAGCTCGTTACCTCCATGTTAAATACTACCGATTTAAATGCGGTGGCAGTTTTTCAAATGGTCGGAATAACCTCAAAATGTTAGCAATTAAACATGCATGTAGAGTATAAGGCAATTGCCTTTGCCCAGCCCAAAATACAGTGCTCCCAGTGTTTCAGACGCGTTCTGTGGGATGTAGCCGATTGTTTGAAGCATGACGCAACTGACCAATAGAAACATATATATATATATATTTATATATATATATATATATATATATATATATATATATATATATATATCTTGTTTTCGTTTAGAACATGTTATCGGTTTATTGATGGGATTATATTTATACACTTAAAATGCGTAGCTTGTTCTTTACATAATGAACTGGTGTTCTTCGATAATAAAGATCAAAACTATTATTACATAAAAAGGCTCAAAATAATCGATACGTAATAAAAGTAGATTTAATATTTTGTGAAGTACCCATCATTATTTATACAATGTTGAAGCCTTGTTGGTAGAGAGTCAGCCAACTTTTCACAAATGGATGGTGTTCGGCGAAGTCCCTCCCAAATTAATAGAGCTCGAGCGAAGAGGTCCTCTCGAGACGTCCCCTGGCATTGCTCCCATTCTTGGTCCATGATTTCCCATAAGTTTTCTATAGGGTTCAGGTCAGCACCCTCAGGCCATTCCAGGAACCGAACGTCCGGGTGCTGATCTTCCCAATTCCTTACTACACGGCTCCTGAACAGTTAAACAAAGTCAGAGATTATGATTTGAATTCGCGTTCCGATTTTATTTCAATACAGGAATACCTCGGATAAGACGGTTTCAAACAGGACGGATTTCGCAATAGGACGGATTGAATATTATAATATAAAATTAATTATTTAATGTAATATTTAAGATATTTATAAAAGGAATATCAGTGCGACGATATATTAAGTTTCAAACAACCCGCGCGCGGTCTATACTACAAGTTTTTGGAAAAATTATAACATCAGAAATATTATAGAAAACATCAATCAAGCGTGGCTTGAAGTCACTGCGAGTAATATGCGAGCAGTGTGGAAAAATATTCTACCACATTGTGCAACTGATTTTCGTGGTTTCGAAAATCACATTGCAGGAGTTGCAACTGACATTGTTAGCATTGGGAAGGATCTTGGATTCGAAAATGTTGATGCACCAAATGTTATCGAGTGCATTGAATCGCATTCGAAAGATCTAGACAATGAAACTCTAATAAATCTAGAACAACAACGAGTTTATGAAGAAGAAGAAGCGAAAGAGGAAGATGCAGAAGCAGAAGACGTTCCTACAAAAGAATTTTCAACTGGTGATCTTGCATTCTTATTGTTTTATTTCACATTTAAACATGTTAAATCATTATAATTATCGAAAATAATCATACAAAAAACGTAATTTAAAATGTCTTGGAACGACCTACAGTATTTCCCATTAAAACATGCCTCGAACAGGGCGGTTTCAAACAGTGCGGCATGTCGGCGGAACGAATTAACCGTCTTATCCGATGTATTCCTGTATACCTATGTATGATTTATAGATTCCTTACGTGTGAATGGGGGATCTGCCGTGCACTACATTAATGGGATAGGGCTCTGGAACGACCATCGCCCTAACCGAAGGAATGAGCACATCCTGCAGAATAGCTACATATTCCTCGTCTGTGAGGATGCCTTCGATGTCCACGAGTTCACCGGGCCCATAGTAGGAGAACCATCCCCACATGGCACCGGTGATGCGGCCGCTCCTGCATAACTTGCAGACATTTTCAGGGGCATAACGCGTCCCACGCACCCTCCACACATGACGGCGGCCATGGCAGGCTGTTGGAATAGCCTTTTCGTCTGTGAAAATCACCCTGTAACGTGACATACGACTATAACACAAGATAACGCAAGGCATAATGGTTATCAATAAGCAGATACAAACACTGATCGAGGTTACTAAGTATTTGTAGTCCATTTCTTTTAATCTTTGGTGCACCAATGGTTTCGTGGTAAAAAAAAAAAAAAAAACGTTACACAAAACATTAAACGACGGACTGTTACCTCCTCCAGAAGTCTACCCCTTCGTGTTGGTAGGCCTGAGCAAAGTTGAACCTCGCCTGCCTCTGCTGTTCACTTAACTCAGGCTTCTGTGCCAGTGTTCTCCCACTCCACCCCGTTTCATGCAGTCTTCTTCTGGTTGTGTCCACACTGATACTAAGCTCCAGCTGTCGCGTAATCGCGGCCGCCGTCATTTCAGGGTCTCCCCTGGAGCAGTGAGCGATGGCATCATCTTCTGCCTGGGAGGTTCCCCGTTGTCGACCACCTCCGTAGTGGTCGACAAGGCGACCCTCTTCCGCATACCGACGAAGCCACTTTCTGACAGTATGTCGCGTCACACCCACTACGCGGCCGATGGAGGAAATGTTTTGCCCCGCTTCGTGCAGACCCAATATGCGACCACGGAGAGCTATGAGCTGGTCAGGCGTTTTTCTAAACCGAACGCCCTCCATGGTGTTGCAAAAGTGAGAATGTATAGCAGAAACGTAGTAGTTACACACACACACACACACACACACACACACACACACTCTCTCTCTCTCTCTCTCTCTCTCTCTCTGAGTGAGTTTGAACGCCCTATATATGGAAATAGTTAACTGACCAAATTTCACTTCAGCAGCTATTATTATTGTGTAAATCGGCTCTATATTTCGATCTCATTGCAACAAAAGCAGCTGACACTAAAGAAAATATATCTAAGTCATAATTTTCAGTCAATCAATATGTATTGTAATGCTACTATTCCTGTAGTGTTTTATTAATTTATTGTGATATATATATATATATATAAATTATTTCATGAAAGTAACACATGAAAAATATTTATGATGAATAAAACCATGAAGGAAAGGAAACACAGAATGGTGCTCAAGCGCTTTCGTCTAATGACATCCTCAGGAACACTGAAGTACATAAAGAGTTACAGCCTATATATAGGTTACAGAAAAAAAACAAAAAATTGGAATAATGGGGGTTCCCCCATATGTTAGCATGAGTTTATCAGTGTATTAGAAAAATCAGTTTCCAACACTGCATAAAATTACTGATATTTTGATTCTAAATTATCTAATATTATAATAAACTACAAAATAAGTAGTTTATATAAATGCAAACAACTTGGCAGATTGTCTGTGCAGTTTGTCATGCAATGATCAAGGGATGATGATTGTGGAATCAATCAAACCAACCTTGTGAAGCAACAAAACTGTTTCCTTCTTCTTAGTGTACTTGACTGTAGAAATCTCTTCTTCTTCTTACAGATATTTACTGATAGTGGCATAAACTGCCTGTTGGATGGCTGTATCCAGTCCCAGAAGTGTCTTCTCAAAGTCTTCATTTTCAGTTTTTCTTAGCCTGCAGATTTTAGAAGGCTTCTTAATTTGACTGGCAGCTTCACATATTTTTATTTCATCTTTATTCCAATCCTTCACAATTGTTAAGGCCAAGGCTGTACTTTTGAGCCACACTTCCCACAGATCAACCCTTCTTGAAATCAAGAGTAGATATCTTTGGTGATAAAGGCACATCAGTCCTCTTCCTCACTGCAGCAGGAGCAGTAATAGTTGAAGAGGAGTTCTTGGAAAACATCTTGAAGATAAGAGGAGGGGAGAGGAGACTTGCATATACATTAGTTTACATTTATGACTCACTATCAAGTGTCCATGGAAATTTATTACTGTATTGCCCGATGATTTTTGTTTGCCCACAAATTGTACAATGCAGAACTAAAGTCTTATAACTTTTAATGATTCAGAATTTTTTTTTAATATACAGTACAGTGGAACCTCAATATACGAACGCATCTCTATTCGAACAAATCGGTATACAACAACTTTTTCGAGAAAAAATTGTCCTTGTATACGAACCATTCCCTCATATCCGAACCGAAAGAAGCCGGTCAGACAGAACACCAGAAGGGAGTTACCTGATGTTTTTATGGAAGGTGACTCCCCTTCCAAACAATAATCTCCCTCCTCCACCCCCTTCCTCTCTAGCTTCCACTTAGGCCATCATCACTCCTCAGCAAAGGTAAAGTTCAGGTTAAATTTTCATTATTTGCATAATATTGCATTATTTATTGTGTTACAGGTTTCATGTATGATTTTATGCATGTAAGTCTTATTTTACAGGTTTTAATTAACAATATTTTGAACTTAAAAATGTTGTCGTAAGGGGTAACTTTTGGGGTCTGGAAACGGATTGATCCAATTTACATCATTTCTATGGAAAAATTGATTCAATCTACGAACATTTCGATATCAGAACAACCCTCAGGAACATTAAGTTTGTATATTGAGGTTCCACTGTATATCTCTTTTGGGACTTTTAGAGCTAGATCTTCAGTAATCTGTTCTAGGCTTGTAATTTCCATGTTTCTGCTGGAATAATTTGCTGGCATAAGTTGTTCTTATTCAAAAGTATTCACACTGCAATTTACTCAGCATTTTCTTTGAAATTATTTAGGTGACTTTTCTTCTACAGTATTTTCATACAAAGAAAATACTTAATGTGCACAATATTTCTTTTTTACATTTTCTAAATACTTCTGCAAGTTACTTCAAGATATATTAAACAAAAATAATGCTGCGGGTAAAGTGAGATTTGCAAAAATCAATATTTTAATCATGATACAACATCCATTATATAACAAATGTACCATAGCCTAGGCCTAGTTAGACTTCTCATATGTGGCCCCCATTAATAGTTTTATAATTAGGCTTAGGCTAGCTTAATCCCTGAATACCAAACTAATATGCTACTGTGGTCATAATTTAAAAAAAAATTACAACTTCATAGGTTACAATAGAGGCCTAGGCCAAGATCAAATCCTAATCTAGGCCTAATAAATTAATGCACAAGATTTTAAGAGCTTTCTCAAAATCAAATCAATTGGTAAAATTTTTTCCATTTCAAATTTTTTTTGTATAATTACATTATTTTATTTAAAAACATGCACTTGGATCAGTCTCATTCAATAGCCAACTTCTCACTCTTGTTCAATGAACAATTCAGAAATTAAACACACTGCTTGGAACATGAATGTGGACAAAACTTTGAAAAAAATGTCAAAGGTGACTGTTTAAAAAGCAGTAACATTCCACCAAAAAATGCTAGTGTCATTTTGTTCATAAACACTCATCATGCATCATGGGTAACAAATGAGCAGTGTGAATCAGGTATAAGGCAACTGGGTCCCATCAATATTTAAATATTTTAAATTATAAGTAGGGCAGTCAAAAGTTGACCGAAAAATTAAGAAAGTTGACCTTACGAATTGAAAAAATTGACTTATAAAGTTGCTTTACTTTCAATAATAAAAACGATACTTTAATTAGGTACTTATCTTGCTCTTCTACATCAGTTGACTGATGTGGTAAATTATGAAGTATTTGCCGACATTTTCTGGCAAAAAATTGCGATCCTTACTTAATAATTATTAAGCATGGAAAAAGATCTCTCTACAGCAGCAGTTGTTGGTTGACATTGCAAAAGCTGACCATAAACTGTTGGTGAGATTTCAGGTCTACTGAGGTTAATTATTTCACAAATACCATTGTCTTGAGTCTTGTTTCAATGTATGTTTGACTGAACACATATCTTCGCCAGGTTGATAGAAGAAATGGTTTCATATGCCTCTCTAATGGTGCAATCAGATGCTTCCATCCTAGTCACTAAGCTAGCAATCAAACTATAATTCATTTTGATTGACATAGTTGCTTGGCAGTTTTTCATTAGCAACACTCTCTTTAGCCTTCTGAACAATGATTCCTTCATCTTCAAAATTTTCCACAATTGTCTTCACATTGGAAAATTGTCTGCATAATAAAAAGCAGCGTTCAGCCAGCTTGCCCAACGTGTTACAATCGGTTCTGGAGGAGTTCCTATTTCAGCAAACAATTCCTTCCTTCTTTTGTTTTTAAGAGTAGAAGCCTTGACACATGCAATTAATGTGTCAACATCACTATAAAATGCTCTTATTTGCATCGCACAATTATGTAACAGATGCGCAAGACACGTTACATGGAAAAGTCTTGGAAAAAGTTGCTTGAGTGTCGCTCCAGCTGACACCATGTAACGAGCTGCATCAGACAGAAGTAAACAGAAATTTTCTTTGGTATCTTGAATTCTTTTACAGTATCGTCAATCTTATGTATGACAGTTCGTGCATTAACATTTCAAGAAGAACATCGCACCTGATTAAATATGTTTTCTTGGGAACATCAATAGATCCAGCAAGTATGTTCAAATATTTTGAGCCCCTTACTTCACTTTCATCAACAATTAGGAAAACTAATTTACCCTCTAGCAAATGTTTTATTCTACTTAACTCGCTTTCTGCCTGTTTCATTGCTATTGATCTGCAAGTTGACACGCAAGGCACTGCTACACCTAATTCAGAGAACAATTGTTTCACATGAGGGTTGCTCAACTTATGAAGAGGTATGTTGGCTGACAGAAATGTAGTCAAAAGTTTTTCCGAAAAATCTGAAGACTTGTACTTTAAAAGGGTTTGAGTTTTTCATTTCCCACATTTTGGTCTATACCACGCTGGTGCTTTTGGGTAGAGCGATGTTTATCCACAAAAAAGGATTTGTCATGCTGACCACAACACAACAAATCTGACAGTATAGCTCATTTTTTCCTGAACAAATGAATTCATTAGGATATTTTGCAATTATAGCGCGCACTTTAGCAATAGAACTAACTGCAACTTTTGGCATTTTAAATATCTGAAATCAAAAGAAATCTAAATCAGTGAAATCACAAATCAGAAAAAATCACAAATCAAAAATGGTAACCAGTAACCACAATACATACAACACAACCACATCCAAAACCAGAATGGACATAACTGAATAAGACAAATACGAGCAGCGAAGTTGCCAGTTAACCAAAAAGATGCCAATTTTTAGTTATTTTAATTATTTATTCCAAAAAATTGACTTTATTTACCTCATTGCTTTTTTTGACCTAACAGGTAAAAGTTGACTTTTGGTTGACCTATTAACTTTGGTAATATACCCCTACAGGTGTTTTTATTGCATTTTCAGTCGTTTCAGCAAAAAGTGCCCATAGGAAAAATTTGACTTTATGACTTTTGACCGCCTAATTATAACCAAGCTCTTTTATAGAAATAGCTTCATTATTTTTATTTTCAAATACAAATCACTACACAGAGCAGGAAAGCCTACATGGTTTTTTAGCTTATAGGAAGTAATTAGAAAACCATTTGCTCTATCAATTAAATTTGTTTTAAATTGGTTGCATTAAAAATTTTTGAAAGTGGGAACAATGGCAATTGATATAGGTACCATTTATGTGAAGAAATGATAAAAAAATAGAAAGTTCATGTTTTTATTGTTTAGTTTCAAGTTTTAAAAATTTACAAAATAATCCTTGAATCTGATGCACATCTGAACCTGAATCCAGCAAAAAATCTTTGAATCCATGAAGAAAAAAATAATTCAAATCCAAATCTGCATCCAGCAGAAACCCTTCAAAAACCAGATTCAGATTCACCCACCTATGATTGGTAATATATATTATATATAATATTCCATCAAAACAGGCAAACATATAGTGTGTTTGAGAATTTATGCTCTTATGAAAATTCATGTAATGCGAGTGTAATAATAACGAGTAAGGAGGGCCAGAAGCTGCATAGCATTGGGGGGGGGGGGGGGGGGGGGGGAGATTCATGTGTCCATTGTTTAACTCCTGGATTATTACCAGCACCATCAAGAGAAACTCTCAACCTCAGTGTCTTCATGAGTGTATATATATTCTTATTGGTGCATTGTGTCCTGCATCAACCAATCACTGACATCCTATAGAACACATCCAAAACACTCCTGGGTGGGTAAGGTCAACTGCATTATTAAACAACAGTTGCCAAAGTTATTTCCTGAACATTTTCTATAATTATATTTTAAAATTAATTAAATAGCAACATAAATAATATAAATTATAATAGTAAATTTTTATGAGTGAAAATTGTACAAATGAACATAAAATGATTATATACTGTACACTGCAGGGGTACCAATACACTTATTTTAGGAACCATATGTCCATATCTTGCTTGATTCTTAGAGGAATTTTTTTTAGTCCTCAATGACCCTTACTTTATATATATGGATTTTAAATTAGCTAATGTAGCTCCAATGTTTAAAAGAGGTTAGAAGCAACAAGCAGGAAATTACAGGTCTATTTGTCTAACTTCTTTAGGCTACTGGAAAGTTTTCAGAATCAATTATTCAGGATTGTATTGTCAAGCATCTTAAAAGCAATGATGTAATAAAAAGGGTCAGCATGGGTTTCACATAAATGTTTTACAATTTGTTAGAATTGTTCCATGACTTCATCAGTATTTATGATTTATAATAAAGTGGTAGATATATTTAGATTTTTAAAAGATAGATGACAAAGAGAGAGTGTGTGTGTGTGTGTGTGTGTGTGTGTACACACAGTAGACTCGCAACTTATGTGGGTTTTTCGTACGCGGTTTCAACTATACATGGGTTATAATTTTACAACTTCAATGCTTTAAGGCAGCGTACACACATCTCACCTTCATCCGCATTCACAATGACATGGAGGATGGCACTAACAAGAGTGTTATGGCATGCTGGAAGGAATTCAACATTGCCAATTGCATCACTTTTGTGTTATAGGTATGTTATATATATAAGAGTTACAATATATAGTGATTTAAAGGCAATTTAGGGGATTTTTTTTGGTTTCTGACTTTACGTGGGGTCCCAGGGACATAACCCCCGCGTAAGTTGTGAGTCTACTGTATAGTGATTTAAGGGCAATTTAGGAGATTTTTTTGGTTTCTGACTTTACGCGGGGTCCCAGGAACATAACCCTGCATAAGTTGCGAGTCTACTATATATATATATATCTATATATTGTTGTAACCATAAAATTGGCATGCCGAAATGTTTTGTAAAATAAATGCAGAAATTTTAGTTTAAGATTTCATTGTGTACATCTTTAAAAGCAAGGTGGTTTGGCTTATAAATATTCATGAATGAATGAATTAATGTGTGTTTCAAATTGCTTAACGTTTGTTCTATCTTAATTCAGATTCTCATGGAAGTGATTTTGAAATAGAATTAATTTCACGGGAAAATTTAAATCTTTAAATGAACAAGGACCAAAGTAAAGAGTGCCGATGCCCTGAGTATAGCCAAAGGCTGATGTGTAATCAGAGAGGAGAACTTATTGTTTGACAGTCTTGGGTATATTTATGGTCTAGTTCAAAGGACAAAAGGGTCTGTTTCATTTTGAACCTTGTAAGTGTCAGTTTTGTTTATTCGTGGTTTCATCTGAGGTAAGCCCTCGAGCGAAATTTAAAAGTTGTTTTAAATTTTAAATTTTAATTTGAAAATTTCGTTAAGAAAGGCGGAGTGTAGAATTTAACGAAGTTGAGATTAGAGCCAATAGAAGATCAGTAATTTTTGTACGAATGATGTCATGTAATGAAATTGGTTTTGATAGGCCCTTTAGACACCAAAGGGAGGAGTTTTTGTAATTCTGAGGTGGAACTTAGAGTTTCAAATCAGTTGGTAGTCGTCCTCCTTGAAATTAACTGTGGATAAATAAACCCTATTAGACTTGTGGTGTAAGAAAATTTAAAATGGAAAGTATAAACTGTCTCTGGATTGAAATTAAGAACTTATATTACATTTCATTCGTTTATACGGAAACTTGTGCATGAGAATTTTATTGTTAGCGACCTTAACCAAGAACTTGGTTGGATCTTGATTAATGTTAGCCAACGGACCAAGAATTTTGTGAACTTTTCATTAATTTAATTTGGTTCAAATTAAATGCTAAAAGGGGTACGTCTGTGCCCTAGTTTGGTAGATTGTCATTGAGAGTAATTTGTCACCTGCAGTCGTAAGTAGAATAATTCTTCAATTCTCTTGGTCAATTTTGACCACTTAATTTCTCGTTAGTTGTTTTGTTGCACTAAAATATAAAGCCCCTCTATATAAATGACTTAAATTCAGATAACTGTGAATGTTTTTCTTGGGATTCATAAGTGGATTGTATTGTACAGAAAATTGGTAAATTTAATTGATTTAAATTCAGATCACTGTGAACTTTGTCTGTGAATTTATAATTGGATTGTATTGTATGAAAAATTGGTAAATTTACTTAAGAATAAATTTCCTAAATTCATGTACTGTTTCGAGTGACATTTAATAAACTTTATATGAGGGCGTGTGTTGTTTTAGATACCTTGCAATAGGCCTCTCTTGTAAGCTGAGGGTAAATTATCATTCAAAGATTGAATTCAAAGTAGGCTTTCAGTAAGCCGAAGGAACTTACACCTATCAATTTAACGGGCCCTCCGTCTGGATAGGCCAAGTCATCCTGAACGAAAATAAGAAATAATTTGAAATAGAATTAAAGGGTGTCAGTGAAGTGAATTAACATAATTAAACAAACGGGTTGGGCACTACATAAATGGGGTCAGAAGTTGCAAAAGAAAGAATGGTGCACACACCTAAGTAAAAGAGTTGTGCACAACAATATATATATATTTTTTTTGCAATTTCATATAAGCAATGATCCTGAAATTTTTTTGAGTTACACACCCTTTCTTAGAGTTATGCGACTGCCAACATGACTGTGCAGCAAGTAAAATACTGGTTAGCATACACCTCCATCATCATTACCATCCACATCTCAGTCATCTGACATAGCTGACCCAGCTCTCCAATAACTCTTCCACCCATCTCCCTCCACCAGCCAGACTCCTCAAGCAAGATCCAACACCATGCATGGTAAGATTTCTTTCATTTTTAATGCTATCATTTGTTTCCATGCATTTTTTCTCTATTAAATGTTTTTATGTCATAGGTAATATAACAAAAATAAATAGAAATAATCATTTATTTTATAAAGAAAAGTGATTTTAGGTGAGGGTTTGGGTATGCAATCTCCACTTATTACATTGTTTCTATGGGGAAAATCTTTTCAACTTGCGCAATTTTGATTCACACAAGCACTTTAAAAAATGCATCTATTATGTAAGTCAGGGAATAACTGTGTATATAAATATCCTTTGCACCTATAATTATTTCCAAACATTAAAATAATTACGTAACAAAAAAAAGTATGATGTGGGCAAATATTCAGTGTCAAGATGTGGATCTCTCTTGATTAAAAAAGCATCACCAAGATTAAATTCTTCTAAAAAATTCAAGTGATGTATTATTCCTAAAATGAGTGTATTAGTATATTTCCAATGTATATAAACATCGTACATTCATTTATACTACGTATTTTCATTCATAAAAATTTGCTCCTACAATTTATAGTAGGAGTTCCCATTCAGTGTATTTTTAACTAATATTCACGCAAAAGTGTCCAGAAATCATCCTCTTTTGCAATTGTACCAACATACTCTGGCACACTGCCCACTGTTCCAGAGCTTCAGCTTTTATCACACAATAAAACAGAAAACTTTTCATAAGCCACAAGACAAGATATATATTTGCTGTCTTGTTCAGGTACAGTTTTGGAAAAAGTAAAAAAAAAAAAAACTGTTACCCTACTTGGTGACAGTAATAAAATTACTGATTACTGAACTTTTATACTCGAGGCAAAATTTTTTATGAAACTATATTAATGCCAAGGTTGGCAAAAACCCAACTACCCAGCAAAAAACAAGTTGGGTTTTTGCCAACCTTGATTAATGCCAGAATCTTTTGCTTAAAACTAATATGAAGTTCACATCATTCCATCCTACTACTTGGTCTATTTGGCGAGGTTAATCACTTCACACACACACAGTATATATATATATATATATATATATATATATATATATATATATATATATATATATATATATATGCACCTCAGTGGTGTAGTGGTTAGCGTCGCTGACTACGAATCCATTGGCCCTGGGTTCGAGACCCAACGGCAGCCAGTGCACAGCAAAACCCAGCTGTTCATCCTTCCACACAATAAGGAAAGTGGTTGGTAAATATGGGTACCCTAGTGGTTAAGACGCTGGGCTGCTGATGGGGCGTGGTTCGGATTCCACGTTAAACTGTAGGTCTAAGGTGGAGTGAAAAGCGTGACCTTCGTCAGAATGAACAATTCAGGCAGAAGCTAACCAAAGGTTACAAAGGTATATATATATATATATATATATATTTTGAAAGCTTGCAATTTACTTATCTAGTCAAACTCAAAGTGAGAGAGTAAGGCAGTCAAACATCTATAAAGAAATGTTCAAATCCTATGCACCTCTAAATATCACCAAGAATTTATATATATATATATATATATATATATATATATATATATATATATATATATATATATATATATATATATATAAAGAGTGATCCATGAGAGAGAAAATACTAAAAGGGGTAAATTATGGTTTTATACTAAAATGAATGGTCTCTACTATCAAACAATTGTATGATGATATGATGCTTCTGGTTGTGTCAATCGATAAAATGAAGAGAGTAATCACAAAATCTGATGTGTGAAATGAAATAAAAATTAATATAAAAGTAGGGTATTGTGATGGAGAGAGATAATCAGTGAGCAATATTTTTGTACAGTAATCCCTCGCTTTACAGAAGGGTTACATAAAATCCTTCTATAAAGTGGATTTCCATATATCAAATCCTATTTTCCCATATACTGCCATTATGTATTTGAGATACATTCCTAGAAAACAAAATCTTAACTATATGATGTAACACACACGCAATAATGCAACAAACCATTAAAATACTCTGTACATTATTACTGTATATTATATTTGTACTTAATAATAAAGTGAGAAAAAGTAACAATAAGGGTGTCTGACTATCAATAGAGACATGTGAGGCAGCAGGAGGGTGGGAGGGAAGGGTGTGGTGAGCACGAGCTGTAGTTGAGCCACTACCCATGTAAAATTAGAATAGATTAGATATTTTAGCCATTTCATTAAAATAATAACAGTGCTAAAAATGTTTGTCATTTATTGCATAAAATAATAGCAATACTCAAGATAAGTCACCTACCAAAAATAGTGGCAATTGTGGAGTGGGGTGGTAGATGGAGGGGTGGCAGGGCCATCCACATCCTGTGAAGCTCCATCATCATCTTTCTTGGAGAAAAATGCAAGTAATGTCTGTTTTGCATGTTTCATCTTTTCATTGTACAACCCCCTGTAGCAGTGCATGGAATCATTCATTTGTCAGGATACTTTGAGGCTTCTCCCTTGGCAGGGATCATTCTCTGTGAAGATCTGGAGTGCTTCTTCAATGAGAGAGAAGGCTTTTGACATCTGCTGAGTTGTCAGTTGACATGGAGTCAGTGGAGCTTCCAGAGTTTCCTCCTCTCCTGCTTCAAGCTTGCTCCAGCATCATAAGGTCTTCATTGAAAAGATCCTCCCCATAGGATTGAAGGAGTTCAGCCATACCATCATCACCCTCCAAGCCAGCTTCATTAGCAATTGATACAATGTCCTTGCAAACTTCTTGTAGGCTCAGTGCTTTAGGAAATCCACTAAGTCATGGATGCATTCTGGCCAGACATTTTTCCAGACTCCATTCATTGTGGATGACTTGACTTCCTCCCATGACTCAGCAATGTTATCCACTGCATTCATTATGTTGAATTGCTTCCAGAACTCCCTTACTGTAGGCTTGTCTGGCCCATCAGTTGTCTCGAGTTGCTGGAAGGTTCTTCACAGGTAATGTGCCTTGAAGTTGGCAATTACCTCTTCAGACATGCCAACTTTATGCTAGAAAAAACAGGAATTTCAAAAAAAAAAAAAAAAAAAAAAAAAAAAAAAAAGAAGTCTATGAATTTTATTCGCACACTTCAAATACAATATTATAAGGGTATTATTCATTGCTTAAAGTGCTTGTATAATGCACCTTGAGCTTTAAATAAAGAATTACTGAATTGTGCTTCATAACATTTCTGTCCCTGGCTTTGGAGTGTCACTTTTTGGACCGGGAGGTCTGACAATGTATTGATGCCCATATTATCTTATACTATCTTATCTTATAATATCTTATAGCATCTTATATACTTGAATTAAGTCACCTCTCAAAACTCTTCTTCTGGTTTTATCATAACTAGTTCATTTTTTTCAGTATCAGGAAAGTGGGTAAAAAACAAGAGGTTTTTGACTCCTGCCAAGAGTTTTGAATTTGGTACAAAAAACAGGAGGGTTGAGGTTGGCATGTCTGCCTCTTGATCCACGAGTTGAATCAAAGCAGTCATATTTTTGGGGAGGTATTCAACTCTGATGTTGTCTGTCAGGTCATTTAGGTTGACTGGGTGCATTGGCCAAGAGAAGCAGTGCTTTGTTGGCTACGGTAGGTTATGCCTAGTACAGAATTTTGCCACATCATTGGAGAAATAATTTGTCATCCAGGATTTGCTGTTGGATCACCAGATCACAGGGAGTTTTGGCTTGGCATACACCTTCAATAGCCTGTGGATTCTCAGCATGATACACCAACAGGGGATTCAGCTTGTAATTACCTGCAGCATTTCCTCCCAGAAGTGTAAAGTGGTCTTTCAAGGCTTTAAATCCTAGTGCTGTCTTCTCTTTTGCAATGAAGGTTCTGGCTGGCATCCGCTTTCAGAAGAGTCCAGTTTCATTCACACTGTACATTTGCTGTGGTATGTAACTGCCACTCATTAATTTATCTCAAGTTCTCTATGGTAACTCCATGCTACATCAACATCAGCACTGGCAGCTTCACCCATTGTTTTGATGTTATACAGTCCATGACATTTCTTGAAGTACTCAAACCATCCTTTGCTTGCAGAAAACTGTTCTTCCTGAGAGGTGCCACCTTTTTCTTTCACCAAATCATTGTACAAACTTTTGGCCTTTTCTTGAAGTACCATGGTGCTGTGTTTAATGGCACATTACACAGAGTTTGATCTTTAATCCAAACACTCAGCATGAGCTCCATGCGCTCCACTGAATCACTTCTATGCTGCGATAACTTTGTAGCACTTAGAGGTGTCACTGCTTCAGCACTGGCTCTTATTTTTTCTGTCCTTTATTGTGCCCACTGTGGAAGTAGCAAGGCCTAGTACTTTGGCTATATCATTCAGTTTTTCACCAGCATCAAACCTCCTTAACACATCAAGTTTTACATCCAAAGTAATGGCTTTAAACCTTCTTCACACTGCTACTACCACTATCACTTGAGGGTTGTTTTCCAGACATCTTGGGCAAGGGTGAAGCACTTCAAAGTATGAAATGCATAAGGCAAAAATAAAAATAAAAAAAATCACAAATTCGCAGTAAAGTATATTCACATTTTTATTTCTTCCAAAATATTTATTTATTTTTAGACTCAAATTTCCATTATAATGAATCTTGCTTCCATTATACTGAATTTTATTCCCATATTAATCATTTCTGTTGAAGCAAACTTCCATAAAGTGAGGGATTTAGTGTATAGTATTAGAAAAATGTTAAAAGCTGTGAAAGTATTTGACATTTTGATAATGTGGTAAATCATGAATTGAAAAAAGTCAGAAAAAAAAAAAAGCAAGCTGTGGGTGTAATGCAGATCTGGTTATAAAGAATTGCTTGATTGTAGATATAGCAAGAATTTTGTGTGAAGATGTATTCAGTGGAGGTAAGAATGGAAAAACTGCTACTTCAATGGTTAAGACCATGTGGAGGGCATGAGTACAGTAATGAACTAGACTGTTAAAAAGGTGTACTGTATGGCTGTATACTTGCACTGGTATAAAAAGAGCATTACTCCATGAAAGATTTAGATTTGGTTTGTAACTGCATAAGTGAGAATAGATTTCATATGAACCAGAAAATGAGTAAACTAGAAACAGAGTGGAATAATGTGGTCTGTGAATGGAGATCTTGGTTTTACCTGGCTAATCCCTGGAACAGCATTTCCCAAACTATGGTTAAATTACCCCATTTTAGTAGTAATTTGGCTTTTTCAGTGGGGTAATTTGGTACTCTGCAAGTACTTCTAAAGTACAGAAAGTGCATAAATAAACAACATGGCAATACTGGGACTGGCTTTACATGGGGTACAGGTAAGGTGGGGGTCATTATGAAGGTACCCATGTGAAAATGAGGTAATGACTCAAAAAGTTTGGGAACAACTGCACTTGAAGTATTATCTCAATTCTCATAAAAAAATAATAAATCTCTAAGGCTGGAATAGTATCCTATGATGATGTGGTGGATTATTAGCCCTATTTTAAGTGGATTGTATTTCTTCACTCTTGCATTTACAATGATGATTTACCCCTTAGAAAATGAAAAATGGGTCTCTGAGAAAGAATGAAAACGAAGAGAAGAATCCTTATCAATAACTTAAGAAGAAATTTACCTACCTGATTTGAGGGACCTTCATATTCTTTAAAACTGATTGTTTCTTCTTTAATATACATACAATCTTCAGAATCATTTCTCTCTTCCTTTATTTCAGTACTCTGGAAACAGTACAGTAATGGTAGTAGTTGGAAGTTAATTTATGCAGTAAAACTGAATTAATGTATAATATTTCTGTACAGATTTAACCCAATATCATTCACACACATTCATCCTATTGCT
Source organism: Bathynomus jamesi (assembly GCA_023014485.1). Taxonomy (NCBI): domain Eukaryota; kingdom Metazoa; phylum Arthropoda; class Malacostraca; order Isopoda; family Cirolanidae; genus Bathynomus; species Bathynomus jamesi. Next base: position 244,230 of record JAJOZX010003931.1, on the reverse strand, counting down.
TTGAGCAGTGTTTCCTTACCACGATGCCATGAAATTTCATAAAAAAACAAAAATAATTAAATGAAAATTTAAATGAAACAAAATATTCATGATGTACTGCATCCATTGAGAAACTGTGTAGGGTCAGTTTAAAGTTATAGGGCATTTGGGGGTATGTGGGTACTGAATGTCGAACAGTGGAGGAGAAAAATCCCTGGGGTGCCAGAAAACAACAACATATAGCACTGGGGTGCCTTGGTCCAGAAAAAGTTGAGAACCACTGGTTTTGCTTGTTGTATTCCTACCTTTATTCAGTTTTAATTTGTGCCCTTCAACTCATCTCATCTCTTGGTAAAGTTGTTAGTACTATTTATGATCAGCAATGCATTTAAATGAGTGAAACCTTTCCTACTTCTTATTCAAATAAATTAATAAGAAGTGCAACTGACAAATCTCTTCTTTGTAGGTACACAAGAAATTTCAATTTAAAACTCTACAAAGGAGGTTTAACTTCCAATATTAAGTGAAAAAATACTGTACCAGCAAATATCTACTTAGAAAAATCATATAGCCAACTGTAGCATTATGTATTTCAAAATGCATTTAAATTAAAGATAATGAAACGAACTATGTTGGAGCACACATCAATGCCTCCCCTACTATACTGTGACCTTAAAACCTTTGATGCAAGGCCTGATTCTTGCGTGTGACATGTCATCTTGTAACAATATATATATGTGTGAGGTTTCATTACTTTATGTTAAGCTCTTCAAAAGTCTGATGAATGGACAAATGCAATCCAGCATAGCCCCCTCAATATTTATTTGGTGGAGGCATAATTATTATAATTTACAAATGAAAGCTAGGAACTTTAACCATTGACTATCAGGGTCATTCCATGTCAAGTCAGCCACCTAAAACACTCACCCCTTTCAATTTTGCTCATACTTGGCACAATAGCAGATATACATGCCAAACTTAAATTCCCAAATTATTAGAGCTGACTGACCTTTGGTTACTGAGATACAAGGTCACAAAGTTGTGACATTTTGACCTTTTTTGCGTTAAATGACTATTTTCAAAATGGTGTAACTAAAAAACTATTAAAGCTAGAGCATTGATTTTAGTCTCATTTTAAAGCTCTTTAGTAGCCCCTTGTTAAATATCTCTACTGTGAAAAATAAAAAAATCCCTTCAAAAGTTGACCTTTGACCTTGAATAAAAAAAAAATACCTTCTCCTAAAAAAATTCATTTTTTTTACATTAATACCTTGAGTCATGTACAACAAAATCCCAAGAAGCTGTAAGTGGCTGATAACTAGTTCAATGTATAAAAAATAATGAATTCAAGCAACATTTTGAAAAAAAGTCATTTTATACAAAAATTGTCAAAAAGTCATGACTTTGTGACCTTGTATGTCAGTAACCATTTTTGTCTAAGGTCAGCTCAATCTCTTACAAATACAACCCATATCTACATACTATCTGCAGCCTTCTACAAACAAGCAAATGCTTATTTTTAAATATTTATTCTTTACCCACCTCACCTGTATGTTGTGCATGTATGTGATGGTTTTCAGTAGTTGACAAGATTCTTGTGGGCCACCCAATTTATTGTGATTTCTAGAAGAGAAAACAATTTTTAATGTATACCTAGATAGCTACCTAATTAACAAATACAAGTAACATATTAAAATGTACATACAATATGTATAGGTATAGTGCTCATTGATTTCCATTTATCACAACTTAAAATGTATGCAGTGTATATATAGTTACATGACCATTTTAATTTTGAATTCTTACCTTTCTGTGCTGTAGATCTGCCAAAGCTTTGGATGCCTTCAAAGTAACTTCTTTGCAAATCCTGTATGTTCGTCCATTAGTAGTAGATGCTTCAACTTGTGTTAGAATATCTGAATATGGTAAGATTAATTCATCTGGTCGACCAGGATACACAAATGATGGGTTTGGGCCATGAGGATGAAGGAATGTGACTTTTACTTCTCTATTCTCTGGTATCTTTTTCAGCACATATGCCACCCACCAATGGCCATCATATGCAGCAGTAACAAAACCATGTATTTTCTCCTCAGTCACAACTTCTTCCTTTTCAGTAACTTTCTCAATATTTGAATAATCTGATAATGAATAATGTTTAACCTTAAGAGAAGTCAATGAAACTGGCTGTAAATGGTGTAATTTCTGTGTACCAGCAATAGTCCTTGCAGTTGAGTGTCTTTCTTGGAGAAGTTGGCTTTCCTCTTCATGCTCTTTATTGGTTGAAAATGACATTTTATATTTACAATATTTTCACTTGCAAATGTATATAACTGTTCTGCAGTAAGGATCTGTTCATCATAAGGTCATTGTAGACTAGCTTTTGCAGCTAATCTCTTAACTGTGCCTCCAACACCATCACAGGGTCCCTTTCCATGACTTGTTGCAAAAAAATTCCATTCTGCCTCAATTCCAAAATCATCTCTGTGATGGCAAAGATTCAAAAAGTTTTTGCAGTTCTTATACTGTCCTGCACACTAGGGTGCCACTTATTTGGGGTGTTTTTCATTTTTTGGGAATTTCTATCAGGACGGGCGCATTTCTGGTGTCATTCCGTCTAAAAACATTGTGTGTAATATTTTTGAAATAAAATAATAATTAGAACTGCCTCAACGAGGTCAAAGTTTATACTTTTTGTCGAAAAGTACTCATGGCGTTCTGTTATCATGTCAGTTTTTGTTTCGATAGCTGCTGTAGTTTCTGAGTTGAAAAATGATAACAGACAGACAGACGGACGGTCAGAGTCGTTGGTTTAGTCTTCCGCACTGGTGTACAGAAGACTAAAATGAGGTATTATACAGGGTGTAACACGAGTTTATCGAAATATTGATACAGGCGAAAGAACATGTTATTCTAAGTAGAAAATGGGTTGGGACGAGTTTTGCCAACACTAACAGTGTTTCATTCTCTTTTTCAGTGAGTTCTGAAACGACGTGATGGCTTCGGCAACAAGATCTAAAACAGCAGTCTATCTCCTGGGGACCGTGGACCACAGCATCACAGGAAGCATGCTGCCTACGGGAAAGCAGGCGCTTCAGTACTTTTTCCACCTACACCTTGACGTCAAGAAGCCGATCAAGGAAGCAGCCGCTGAGACAGTGACCGCAGTCAAGGAATTCTGGGAGCGGTCCCGTATTCCTACGCAAAAGACCAACGCGCAAGGGACAAGGTTCTCCGAATGTACGAGAAGTGGCGGGCTCTGAACAAGAACTCGAAACGGCGCACTGTGACCCAAATCAGGAACGAGGCCGAGTTCCTCTCATCCCTTGACCGCCTCTTCGACATCGCACACGAACAGGCGATGTCGATGATCACAATCGAAGAGGACAGGGAGTTCCTGACAGGACAAAGGGCCGAGGTGCAGCACGGCCGCATCTCCTCCACACGTGACATGACGCTGCACACTGAGGAGGAGCGTGCGAGGAGACAGGAAGCGGAAAGGAGCCGCCGGCAAGATGATGAAAGGGCGAACAGAGAGAGCCGAGAAGAACTCGTCAAACTGGCATCGAGCTCCAGCTCAGGTGCAAGCAGCCCGACTCGGTCACCGACACGGCGTCGTCGCCGAGAAGAAGAGGAAGAGCTCTCTCTCCCGGGCCCGTCCACGTCGAATGCAGAAGCATCTACGACCCCTTTACCACCCAAGCGATTCCGCGCGTCGAAAAAGATGATCACCCCTGATCTCTCCGCAGCGATGGATCGGACGAAACTTACCGACCGAGGTGGGTTTTTTTTGCTGTCGGCGGCTGCGAGGAGCTTGGGCCACGACCCTGAGGAGCTGGTCTTGAACCGCGAATCCTCCCGCCGCGACCGAGCAAAGTTCCGTGCTATGGCAGCAGCGGAAATGAAGGCAGCCTTCCATCCTACTGTGCCGCTGACCGTTCACTGGGACGGGAAAATCGTACCAGCGGCTGACGGAGGCCCTGCTGAAGATCGCCTTCCAGTTCTGGTGTCTGGGGAGAACGTCGACAAGCTTCTGGCTGTGCCCAGCCTCCCCGACGGCACCCCGCGCCATGGCGGAAGCCGTCCTCTCTGCCCTCGAGGATTGGGACATCAAGGGACAGATCTGTGCCCTCTCTTTTGACACCACCGCCTCAAACACAGGACTCTCAGGAGGAGCTTGCTATATCATTGAGCAGAAACTCGAGAAGACAGTGCTTCATTTGGCTTGCCGCCACCACATCCACGAACTGGTGCGCGAGAAGGCATTCACGGCGTGCCTCGGTCCCTCTACTGGTCCTGACATCCTCCTGTTCAAACGATTCGCCGCCCAGTGGGACTTCATCGATCAAACCAAAGCGAAGCCCTTCGAGGATGGAACCATGCCACAGCACCTGAAGGACGCCCGCGACGACCTGCTGATCGAATTCAGCCGCCTCCTCGACAGTCAACATCCACGTGATGACTACAGGGAACTTCTGGAGCTCTCTGTAATTGTGCTGGGCAGTCCGAACAAGCGGGGTGCCCAGTTCGCTCGTCCCGGCGCCTTCCATCGCGCGCGCTGGATGGCAAAAGTCATCTATGCCATCAAACTGTTCCTGTTCCGGGAACAGTTTCAGATGTCGTCAGGCGAAGCGGCTGGAATCCGGCGATTCACCATCTTCGCCGTGTCCATCTACGTGACGGCCTGGTACAAAGCGCCGCTCCCGGCAACGGCCCCAGCCGCGGACCTCGCGCTGCTCAAGGCCCCCGTCTATTATCCGGACTCAGCGGTGGCCAAGGCGACGGCGACAGTCTTCGCCAGGCACCTATGGTACTTGAGCGAGCGCCTCGTCACCCTGGCCATCTTCGACGAGGGTATCGACTTGGCGACAAAGCGGGAGATGATTAAAGCGATGGAAGAAGAGGAAGGATCGGAGGATCCCCCGCGGCGTATCAATGTGGACCTGTCCACCGCCTCAATCGCCAACAATACATTGGCCAAGTTCACAACGACTACATCAAAGGAGTTCTTCAAGGTTCTGGACATCAGCACCGCCTTCCTGCTCAAGGATCCGGAGGAGTGGCGGACGGACCCAGCCTTCATCGCCGCATCCCGCCGAGTCCAGGCCCTTCAAGTTGTCAATGACTTCGCGGAGCGCGGGGTGGCGTTGATGCAGTCTTTCAACCTGGCCCTTACCAAGAGTGAAGACCAAAGGCAGTTCCTCTTACAAGTGGTCGAGAAGCACCGCTGTGACTTCCCAACCGCCCGCAAGTCCACCGTGACCTCTGCAAAGTAGGCAACAATGAGAGGGAGATGGGCGCCCATGATACCCCCCCCCCCTTGAGGGGCTAATACTCGAGTTGAGGGGGACCTAGAGTTGAAAGTATGAAGTCCAGTTATATGTTTTAGGTCAAGATTAGTAGCTTGAACAAACTAGAAGTGATATTTTATTTGCTAGAGGCATAGAACATCATGATCTAAAATTTCTACTTTTCGAGAAAATATACAAACTTTGACCGTATTGAGGCAGTTCTAAATATTGTTTTATTTCAAAAATATTTTACACACGATATTTTTTGACAAAATGGAACCAGAAACGCGCCTGTCCCGATAAAAATTCAAACTTTCGAAAATAAGTGTCACCCTACTGCACACCCATCTGAAAAGTAAATTATTTTGTGGATGGAACCGATGGATGAGATATTATCTTTTAGGAATTTTATCAGATGCTTTTGAAACAAATGTACAGCAACTGTGTTATGGATGTTACACTCTGAAATAATAACAAAGCTAAGGTGAGCAATCTCATCTTCCTTTTTATAGTAAATAACAAATGGATGTAGAGTAGCCATCTCATTGTTCCAGTGAAAGCTCTGAACCTCATCTTGAAGAATAAAGGAATAATTTTCAGCAAAATCACACACAGCAAGGACCTCACCATCTTTCAAAGACATTTTTGTTTCACGGTAATAAGTTGCTTGCATCTTTGTCTTGAAGTCATGTATCTGGTATTCTTTCAGTTGGTTACAGAATTGGTCAATATATTCATCTGTATTCAGTTCTACTGATTCAAGATTTGACCGATCTGTATTGGTCCACTTTTTAAAATTTATGATATCAATGAAGTTGTTTGTAAATATGTCCAGTAGTCTGTTTTTTAAATCTGATGGATCTCCACATTGTTCACATTGTCTGAGAGGCAGGATTGCATTCCATAAAGGCAACACAATGACGTACATTCTTAATAGGTGTGTCATCATTTGCAGTTAGTTTTTCTAATTCAGCTCCTACAAACATAAGTTTGACATTCTGATGAATTGTACAGACACATACTGAGTGAGTTCCTGTTGCTCCAGCAATAACACACTGCTTTGGATGCAATTCTGCAAATTTACTGAATCCCACCTTAACCAAAGGATTTCTTTCTTTGAAAATGTGATAGGCTTCTTTTAAATTGCAAAGTAAAAGATGCTTTTGCAAATGTATCCTTCCTCTTTCATTGTCAATGATACTACAATAGTCTTTCTTTCCTGGCATTGTTCTACTGATGTCTTCTGAAAGATAAAATGCTTTAATAGCGTCAACAGTATCCTGTTTAATTCTTTTCCCACCCTTTGGATTTGGGTCTGAAAGGACACCTTTTTCTTCAACTATTTTTTTAGCAATAGATGCTGTATGCCTTGTTGTGTTAAATTCTGAAGCAATTTTCCTAATGCTCCAACTTTTGGGCAATACAGTGAGGATTTTTATTTTATCATTTCTTTTAGTATTTTCATTTTTGAATTTTTCCTCGAGTTGATTTATTATTTCTAAACAGTCTACATCTCCAGATGGCTCCTTAAATTGTGAGTCAGAAATCTCTTTTCCTGCAACTGTTTCCATTCTCTTCTTAACTGTCTCTGTCACCTTGCTTAGTTTTTTAGCTCCATATGACTTTTGCTCTACAAGCTTTCTCTTTTTTATGGGTGATTCACCAATTGAAACAAAAGAAGCATTCAAAGTACACATCTCATGGTTTTGCTCTGAAGTTGATGCATCACTATTGTCAACATTTTCAATTTTCTCAAGAAAATCCTGAAAAGAAAACAATGAACAATTAATGAATTATTAAATAAATTTTTATACATGTATTTAGTAAAAATAAATTAACTTTAACTTGAAGTCAGGAGTCAACTCTGTAAAGTTGACAGTACTTATATACTAGTTGGGCCTTTGGATCAGCGCTACTCCAGTAGATTTGGGGCTGTCGAGGGGTTTAACCCTGGTTGTCTTTTAAAAGACTTCTTTTGGCACAGGTCACAAAAAGGTAACTAATAATGTTAAGTTGAACTAAGTCTTCACTGACACTATATCAGAACAGAACTTTTAAATAAATGAACTGACAAAAAAAATCTAAAATTGAAGAATGATGCCAACTTCATTTATTTTTTATACATTGAACTAGTTATCAGCCACTTACAGCTTCTTGGGATTTTGTTGTACATGACTCAAGGTATTAATGTAAAAAAATTGAATTTTTTAGGAGAAGGTATTTTTTTTTTATTCAAGGTCAAAGGTCAACTTTTCAAGGGATTTTTTAATTTTTCACAGTATAGAGATATTTAACAAGAGACAATAAACAAGGGGCTACTAAAGAGCTTTAAAATGAGACCAAAATCAATGCTCTAGCTTTAATAGTTTTTTAGTTACACCATTTTGAAAATAGTCATTTAACGCAAAAAAGGTCAAAATGTCACAACTTTGTGACCTTGTATCTCAGTAACCAAAGGTCAGTCAGCTCTAATAATTTGGGAATTTAAGTTTGGCATGTATATCTGCTATTGTGCCAAGTATGAGCAAAATTGAAAGGGGTGAGTGCAAAAAGTGCCATTTTGTGGCTGAGTTGACATGGAATGACCCCACAGCTACTTGCCCAGTGCTTATAATTTAATAGGATAAAATACTGCAGTAAGAAAATTGAAGAAATATTAGCCTTCACCTTGAAAAACCTTAATTTTTTTATACACAGCTTTAAATCTGAACTCTATTACATAAATCTAAAACAAGTACCAGTACCTAATGGTCTATGGTTACATTCAGTCCAACTACTTTAGCCTCTTAGGAAACAAAACTCCAAATAACCAAAACTGTATACAGTGTGTGTGTATTAGTGGTGGACCAGATATCCGCATCTGCATCATTTTTAACATCCGCATTTCTGACTGGATGTTATGCGGATATTACCTCTAATAAATTATGCAATTTACAATTAAATTAGCTTATAAGGCCCAGTCATGTAAAGTATTAATTATTAATGAACAAACAAATATGTAAAAAAATATAAATACGTGGTAACACAGAAAATTGAATGAAACTTGTTTCATTGAATTTTCTGTGGCTGAAACTCTTGAGAAAGTTATTATTTTTATCATAATGAAAACATTAATATTAATTTTAATTCTTATGCATTGCCTGCCATAATAGTAATATCATGAAATTTGAAAAATTATGTCATATATTCATAATTCTATATTATATTGATAGATTAACTAAATATCCGCATCCGCGAATATTGAAATTAAAAATCCGCATCCGCAGATATTGAAAAACTGACATCCAGTCCACTACTAATATATATATATATATATATATATATATATATATATATATATATATATATATATATACACTGTGTATTAGGGTGGTCCAAAAAGTTAAAGCATCGACTAAGTTCTCTCCACAAGGTTGGTTTTATGCCTCTTGGTGTGGACAGTATTTGTGCAAAGTTTAACGTTATTCGGTTAATATTTAGGGGTCGCCCCACTTGCCCCCTTTTTGAAAATTTGGGAAAATATATAGACAACTGAATAACTAATTTTTTTTTGGTTCTCAAAGAATATGAAAGAAAACAGTAAGACAATAGGACATGATAATGGGTGTATCTTCATTATTTCTTCTGCATCAGAGTCGCCTTGGATGGTATTGGTATCTGTTTTCGGTGGGCGGCTACGAGTTGTAGGAGGTACTGCTTCTGGTCCTCGTTTCGTGTCAAAGTGTCATTGTAGCGTTGTGCGAGAGCAATACCTCGCTCGGCAGCATCATTGACGACTTTCATCTTTAAGGCGCGATCTCTAAGTTCCCTGTAGTTCTTGTCATTTGGCCATTCCCGTGGATCTTTTTGAAGTAACTGGCGCGCTTCCTCCTTACCTCCAACTTTCAAGGCATCAAAGAGGGTCAATGTCCTTTTCGTGACGAAGGATGCCACATCATTTTCAACACCAGCTTCCGCCATGTCGATTCGTCGGGGGCAGCCATTCTTTTGGGGATGTTGGAGGTGTTGAACCATTCTCCTTTTCGTATCAGGATCGATCCTATTATCGAAGAAGGCCAGTCCAATCAGATGCTCCGACAAGTACCACAGGTGGCGTCTTAGAGCTGTCTTCGCCGCTTGTGCAGCTCCTCCGTGTGGATATTTTTCCAGAAGATGCAGCATTTTGAGATCATTTTTCCAGAAGATGCAGCATTTTGAGATCATTGAGAGGAGCTTGTGTCCCCATTGGCGCTTCATGCCAGAACTTGATGTAAATCAGACTGACAAATAAAGCCAGCTGAGTCACGTTTCGTTCTTCGCGTGCTGTGAGCTTGAATTGATAGTGAAAGAGGTAGATTTTGAGCGCATAAATCGCCTTCGCCATCCATCTCGCGTGGTGCATGGGACCCGGAGCTCGGATAAAGAGTTGACCACCAGTCTTTCCCCCCAGGAAGAGCAAAGATAGTTCAAGGAACTCCTTGTAGTCGTCACGAGGTTGGCTTGCCTGAAGAGCGTTAGGTAAGTAAGTGAGCATCTCTTTTCTCATCTCTTGGAGTTGAGGGTTCTCGAACAAGCTGTCCGATGCTGAGACAAATGCTTCGTGGGAGAGAGATGGCCATTCCTTTTGAAATCGCTTAAAAAGGCCTGTTTCAGGACTTCCTGTTGAGCCAAATATTGAGGCAAAGACATCAGCAAGTACGACTTCAAGTATATGATGTCGACAACCGATCCAAACTAGCTCTTGACCCAATGCTTCTTCAATCCTGACACAGGCTCCGCGATGTAAACCTGTGTTTGACGCAGTGGTATCGAAGACGAGACCTCTCACATGCTGTTCCACGTTCCATAATTTCATAGTTTGAAGGCATGCCTGGGCCTGTGCTTCTCCAGTTCCTTGTTTCATCTTTGGGACACCAAGCAGCTTCTCCTGTCCATTGAATGTTATAAGGATTGCTATCCGATGCACATTCGTCTTCTTCCCTTCAATGCCGGGGAGAAGCTTTCCGTCCCAATGGAGAAGGACAGGGTCTTCTAGAGAGAATGATTCTAGGTTTTCTCGAGCTGCCTGTTCTCGCCCACTTTCTCTGTAGCGATGAATAGAGCTCCGAGAGCACGTCATCCCAGACAGATCATGCCCCGCGGCCTGTAATACAGCTCCAGTTACGAAAACAGCATTCCGGTCAGAAAGATTGGTGCGATCCATTGCTCCAATGACTTCTGGAGATTGGAAAATGTTCATGACCTTGTTCTTGGGACGCTTTGGTGCCGGAGCTTCAGACGAAGAAGGAATCGGAACCGATGGTCTATAGTCGTCGTCGTCTTGCGAAAAAAGGGAAGAAGAGGAAAGATCAATTGATGACACTCCTGCTTCTTCCAAATCTTTCTGTTGCTTCATGCCTTGCCTTCCTCTTGGCTTCCTTCTCCATTCTGGATCGCTTTCTGTCCTCTTGTGTAGTCGTTTCCTTATCAATGCCAGCCATGCTGCAAGAATTGACGTCCTTGCGCTGCATGGACAGGAAATTTCGGTCCTCAACGTTGACGATTGTGCTCATGGCATCACTGGTTGCGATGTCACAGTTCCTGGATGTCCGCTTTGAAGATGTCTTCATTCATTCTATCGCTGGCACGTTGCCTGGTCCTGTGCTTCTTGAGTGTTTTGTAGCGGTCTAAAAGCTTTGAAAGCTTACGGACACAGGAGTCGATCCGTTGAGTTGGGATCCGCGCTCGGGTCCAGACTTCAATCACCCTCTGGCATGCCTGGTTCAGACTGTCGGAGGTGGTTTGCTTTTGATTGATGTGGTGGTATTGCCCCAAGAGGAGGGCGTCAAGGCATGTAGGGAGCCTTGACGTGGATAAAGTTCCAGTTGCCATCCCTAGAAGCCAAACTTTTGGAATTGATCGAGTTTGAGCCATCGGACCTACGGAAGAAAAAGTACATTATATAATATATATATTCAGAGTGGGGCGACCTCTAAATATTCACCAATCACGCTGCAATTTTGCACAGACCATGTGGACACTAAATGGACAAAAACCACACTTGTGGAGACTAAGACAATTTTGAAATTTCCCCCTATGGATTTGGACCACCCTACTGTGTATATATATATATGCTTTTCACACATATTCCATAGAAATTAATAAAAATTAAATGAATGAAAGGGTATCATTAGCAATTTTATTTTGTAATCTTATATCTGATAAGTATTTTGGTTGAGGAGGAATCAATCCATTTTAAGGAGTATAAAACTCATTGAAATAAGTAAAATATTCCTTAATAAGCTATAGAGGCAGGGGCATGAGCCTGTCCTCTGTACAATCAGAGACTGATGCATAAAACTCCTACATGATATACACAGATACAGTGAGAAGCATATTAAATAAAATTACTATGGATTTATCTTTCAGTTGAACATTCACTTCCAGACAAACAACCAAGTTGAAATAATGACTTTTTAATCAAACTGTGCACAAATATTTTAAACAGAATTAGTTCCACCATTACATTATTAACAAAATCAACAATCCTAAAATCAGTCAATGGGAAAAGAATCTACAATCATTTAGTTTAGTTAGCAATTAAAACATTTTAAAATAGCTACTGCAGGATTGAGGTAGTGTTAAGAAAGTCAACTTGGGTAAAAATAATAAAACTGGCCAAATTTATTTATAGTAATAATAATACCTCATTTACACCCTAAATAGTATGACTAAATATTACTTTTAATAAGTAAATAAAAACTAACAAGGCTTATATTCTCATTCCTAAAACTGTGTTCAGGATTAATCTAAGACTAATGAAATACAAACCTCCTTCAAAGGAAGAATTCCAGAAATGCAAAATGGGCCTTTCTCCGATTCCATTGCCTCTGACTCTAAATTTTCTTCTTTTATGTGGAATTTATCTTTTAGTTGTTCACCTTTTTCCATTTTATAAATTCTGCTTTCAGTCAATCAGTATTTAAGTTCTTTATTAGCTTTCAGATCTTAGTGGAACCTAATTTTATTAGGTTTTTATTCAGTTCTATTGCACCAACTCTCTTTTATGAGCGAGCTATTAATAATCTTAAAAAGTATATCATAATTACTTTCATAAAAGGATAGCCAACATATATTATAAACTTGATTTAGAAGTTACCTAATCTGACATGAATGACTCACTGGGTAGTTACACGAGTCAATGTTTACCATCATCATAAGCAACAGTATAATCACCTTCCTTTCTCCACTTTATTTTTCAAAAACAAACTAACCACACCACAGGCATGATGTAGATACACTTCACAGTGTGCAATGTAGGACAACCAAGCTTATCCCTAGCAGGCTAGCTTGAGATGATTGAAATATATTGAAAGATTGAAGGAACCAAGTATATTTAGTTTTGAGAGGTGGTGGTGTTTGAGGCAATATATGATACAGATGTTACATTACATTAAATTTCACTTGGAAAACATGAAGCCACTGGGTCTATCAAAGTTATCAAAGTTATCAAAGTCATGAGCTATATTTTACAATAAAGAAAATCCCACAAAACATGTTCAAAATATTTTCAGCTTTGGGTAATTTAAATGCAACTTTTTCTTATTAAAGTCTGATGGAAGAACTCTAGGGCATTGTAAGAAAATTAGAAAACAGATGTATAGATGATCTACAAAAATACTTTTTTAGTTATAGAGTACCATAGTAGATTTTTGGAATGACTTGTCATATATGATAAGTAGTAGCTCCTTAGTTAGCTTTAAGAATAAATTAGATGTTTTCATGATTGAAATAAAGTGTTTGGTTAAGATTCAGTAGAAGACATCCACCAAACTCAATATTGATATTTACGCAGCGAGATAGTGGAAAAAAAATAAGTGGAAAAAAAATAAGAATACTTTATTCTATACTAATTTTGGTGGAAATTCCTATTTATCGAGATATTTACTTTTGAAATTATTAAATTTTAGCGCCATTATTCACTCATCAAACCATCTCATCCCATGTGCATGTTGTTATTATTAGCCAATCAGCGGCTACCCATTGTCATGTGACACCCCCACGCATGTCCAGCACTGAAATTTGAATTCAACAGTTGCTTTAGAATGGCTGTGTCTGGTGGATGCTCTAAGTCTGAGTGGGACATTATTAAACAAGTTTTGAGGAACAACAGCGCTGCTGTGCTATATTTCGAGCTCACAGCATGCTCAAGACCTCTCTTACATGTCCTCAGTGTGGTAATGAACTTAATTAACATAAGTGCACTGATAATAATTTCCAACTAGGCCTAGGTTAGGTTAAGGGTACCCATGCTGGGTTAGGTTAATTGAATGCCCAGTTAGGTCAACTGTATGCTCTTGACAATTGGTTAGGTTAAGTTATGTTATTTTCATTAGGCTAAAGGTTACTTTTGACATGAATATTACTGATGAAAATAGGTTTTTCTTGTGTATTTCATGCTGTTTCGATTGATTCTGGCCTTTTTAGCTCACAATTTCCCTCTTTGTCAGAGCCATAGGGGGGTGGGGGTATCTCCATCTTTCAAAACCTCAAAGAACTCAGATTGTCCTCTAAAAATCTGCCATATAAAACAGTTCCCTTTCTACTGAGACGTTACAAAGCTGTCATGAACTTGGTTAATATGTTTTAAATGACATGGGCTGGACCTGTAAATCAAAATAACTTTTTGAGGTAGTTTTAGTTACTTTATTCAAATTTGTCACTCATTTTTTGTGCAAACTAGGTACTGTAGAAAATAATAATAATAATAATATAAATATATACATATTAGTGTATTTGTAGTCAGGGGTGGTATGATGTCATGTTACTCTGCGACTTAATTAGTTTATTGGTTTATTGGTTTCTGTTGTGGCTATTTTTTTTTTCTAATTGGATTCAGTTTGGTGGCATTTGTGATAGAATTATGACATGCCATTCGTGTGGTTTCAACTTTGAGAACTTGATTCGTCACATGCCCTAGATAATTAATTAAATTATTAATTGAATGCCCAGTTAGGTCAACCCTTGATGATTGGTTAGGTTTTCGGGATATTTTTGTTAGTTTAAACTAGTGATGGGACGATTAATCGGAATCAAGAATCTGAAGAATCGAGCATTTTTCAGGAATCGAGAGAATTGTACCATGATTTCCGATTCTTAAAACAATTCTTTAACTTTTAATTGAACCAGTTTTGCAATGTAAACTTTAAAATTTAAATGAAAGAAGATAACAAATTTTATTTTTATTGTATTGTAGCTATACATTAAAACATGTATATCCATGATGTGTAATCAAGAAGATTAAAATGAATTATTACAACTTAGTTGATTTTTATTTTTAAACCAATCTATTATAATTTATATTACCATACTCATAATGTAAATAGTTAATCTTACCAGAGTAAAATATGACAATTTCCAGAAAAACAAGTATAGAATTATATTTTAAAATATTGAGAATCGGAATCGGAATCGTATCGGAATCAAGACTTCAGTGGTATCGGAATCGGAATCGTTAAAAATTTTGGTATCGTCCCATCACTAGTTTAAACAAAAATGCCAAGAGCAAACTTTTCTGGTTAATTTTGAGGTGTTTTGCAAATTTCTTGTAGTAATGCGTCATTTACGAGATCTCGTAACATGAACATGTTAGGTTATGCTTTATTGTATAAAATGTAGTCAAAAATATATTTTTCAAGTGTATTTTGGTGTGCTTTGTTCAAATATGACCATTTCTTGTGCAAATGAACAGAAATACAGTTGTCATTGCATGACCCAAACATGTATTTCTGTTCATTTGCACAAGAAATGAAGGTTATATTTGAACAGAGCACACCAAAATACACTAGAAAAATGTACTTTTGATTTCAACTTCAGGCCATGTCATTTGCGACATACCGTATTTTATGCCTCATAAGACGCTACAAGTGGTAAGACACCCTATATTTAGCAAAGAATATTTAGAAAAAAAATATTTCGAAGATTTATCAGCCTGACAAAAAATATATTCCCATAACTTTATTAAAAGAACATTAAACAAAACAATAACATATGAGCGCTGAAGTGATTTTTGGAGACGTTTTTCAGGAAAAAAGTAGCGTCTTATGAGGCGTAAAATACGGTAATTACCATGAACTCTTGTCTCCAAACAGCATCTGGTATCTAGAATTTTGCCACCTCAGTCTATTTTAACCTAATTTTACCTTACCCAGACACAAGGCCTTACAAACTTTAAATGGCCAACAGCCAACATAAGCCCATGGTAAACATGGTAAGTTGGTAACATGATAAAAATTTTATAGTGGGCACACTAGGGGCCCTTCAGCCCATCTGGGTGGCTCCACTGTTAATATAAACAAACCACAAATACAGTTACATGCAAAATTAAGATCCAATCAATCTCTGCTAATTGCAGATTGTCACACATCTACTAGTTGTACATTAACTTCAAAACTTTGGATCTTGTGGATCATTCATTAATACCACTACTGTACTAATTGTAGACATCACATGGTTATCCATACAGCTACATAGCTACAACCTGAATAATATAATACAAGCTCTACAATTAAGATAAAAGGAGCAAGTGGGACTGTAAAGACTGTATAGAGTATTTGAATGTACACCCATTCAGGGTCTCCCATTTAAAGATGTCTATAAGGCAAGTAAACATAATGAGTCTTTCATACATCAGTGTTATGGGGGGCACTGCTCAGCAGAGAAATCTCTTTAAATGGGGGGGTATAAAGACAGAGTATCTCCTAACCCAAGATGCTGCCTCCGTACATCCCATCACTCTGTGTGGGTGATGAGATTTACCCAAATAAAAAATAAACTATGGTGTGCATATATATATATATATTTTTCTCCAGATTTACCGCCGATTCGTACCTAAAGAGGTGGTACATATCTCGGCGAGGCAGTGAGTGGGTGATGTTACTGTGCTGGGGGTGGTAGACCAGGGGAATGAGTAAGGGTCAGTCAATGGATAGTAGGTAGGAGGGGTACGGTTTCAGATGCGATGGAGCAGATGGGAGTGAGTAGGGAAGAGGAGAACCGCTTCCGCTGAAAAGTGGGGGCCGTCGGCAAGTATGGATCGTAGGCAGTTGGGTATGGGGTTTTCGGCCGAGAGGGGGAAACACCTGCGACGGAGAGCGGACAGCTTTAAGCATTCCACCAGGAGGTGTAAGACAGTGATAGGGGCATGGCAGGCAGGACAAAGCGGGGCCAGCGAGTCCGCCACAAGGTGTCCGTGGGCGATGCGGGTGTGACCTATGCGGAGACGGGCTAGGATTACTTCTTTAAGTGGACTATTGTGGTTTTCGGGGGATCCATTAGTTGATGAAGGGGGATGGGTAAAGGTGTAGGCACTAGGAGGTTGGAGTGTGAAGGGAGATCTGGAGTTCGCGAAATTGAAGGCTGGGTCGGGAACATGGCTGGCTATCTACCGTTCACCAGGGAAGGAATCAGTCGGCCTGTCGAACCCCGCGGAGGTTGTGGGGTCGAGTCAGCCGAGCGAGACCAGGAGCGTGGATCATGGCAGACAGAGGAACATCATGGGCTGAGCAGGTCAGAAATACTTTGACGGGCTTCTATGGTCAGGCCAGGGGGGGGGGGGGGGCACATTAACCCCTAAAGCGGCGCTACCCCGCCTGTCCAGGGTCTCACAGCGGACCCTAGGCGGTGACAGGGGGTACCAAAAATACCAGGCGGGAGGGAGGGAGGACGTACTCAGGGTAGTTGATACGGAGGGGGCTGGGGATGTTGGGGGGGTAGGTACTATGGGGGTGGAAAGAGGTGAATCAGAGTGGTCTCGTGGAGGGGTGGAGAATATGGCACCAAGAGGCAAGGGCAGATCCATGAGACTCGTGGGTGTGGGCGCGGCTGAGCTTCCATCAGTCACACCGTGCAGCCGCGCCAGAGCCGCATCCACTGGATCCACAGGGCTGAGTCTCGTCGTACGGGGCAGGTCATGGATTTTGGCCACTATTGTCAGAGTCTGTGGGGGTAGAGCGGTGGGACTTCCGCGATGGGAAGAGATGGACATAGTAGACATGGTGGGCGGTGTAAGGGTCCGAGCCATCTTCTTGGTCCTAGGGGAAGAGGGAGAGAGACGTTGGAAGGCTGGAGGGTCTGGCGACACACTCCGGCATCTCCGCCTCAACGGCTTACTCCAGGCAGCAGATTCGGGCATGTACAGGGAGTACTGGGAAGGAAGGGTTTGAGGTGGCTGGGACCCGGGTGCCCTGGTCCAAGACTCCTGGGGGATTCGTGGCAGGTGAGGTGTGGGAAGAAGAAGAACGGTGGGGGGACAGGGGACCAGCAGGTCCTGCGAGGAGTTGCATTGTGGGGAACAGGGGGCAGTGGCTGGGGGGGGGGTTCGGCAGCAGGCCAGGGCGGCATGCCGAGATGACAGAGCCGAGAGCAGCGGCATAGGACACCCCCGGCCTCACCTCCCGACTCCGCACCCTGTCTCATGCCTCACGGGGGCTAAGGAAGTCCGACACTTGTAGGCCGCGGACCTCCTTCTCGAACTTGTAGAAAAGGCATTCGCGGGATGAAGAGGGGTGTGCACCTTCACAGTTGGAGCATTTGGGTGTATTGGGGCACCTGTCAGGGTGAGCAAGTCGTCCACAGTGCACACACAATTGATGCAGCTGTCGACAAACGGAGCTGATGTGTCCGAATTTATTGCATTTGAAGCAACGGGTCGGGTCTGGGACGTATGGGCGGATAGAAAACTCGCATGAGGTGCGGTCTCCCATACCCCATACAATATGGCCAGGGGGGATTAGTGTGTTAAAAGTAAGGAGCAGACATGGGGTGGGGGAGGGGGTGCCTCCCTGTCGGGATGTGAAACGATAGATCTTAGTAACTCCTTGGGGTGTGAGGTCCTCCAGGAGCTCGTTCACTCTGACCGACAGTAGGCGGGTGGCGTAAATAGTGCCCTGACTCTGGTTCAGGCGAGGGTGTGGGGAAACGGACACTGAGCATCCAAGGACCTCAGTGATGGAGAGTAGGGCTTTTGTCTCTGCGGCTGAGCGTGATTTTACGAGGAGGGAGCCATCCCTCTGTGGGTGTACGTCATAGCGGCTGGAGTTGCTGTGGGTTCGGATTGCCTGGAACGTCCGTTCAGAGTTGTTCGGGAGGGACCCAGATGTAGGCCGAATCACCAGGAATTTGTGGATACTTGGAAGGGAGAGGGAGGCTGTAGAGTCGAAATGTACTGGGATATTCAACGGTCGGTAGGATGGCCATGAATGCTGGCTCCCCCGTCCGCCACGAGGCTCTCTCCGCGGGGAGGTGGGCTGACAGCGGGTGAGGGGGGCATATGGGGAGAGCAAGAAGCCGGGTTGTGGGGGCAAGTCCTCGGTGGAACTTGACTTGCCCAAAGGTGGCTGAAGTGGGCTGGGGCGAGACCTAGTGATGCGAGTCATTTTTTATTGTCATTTTTTTTGTTGTTTTTTATTGTTTTTTATTGTTTTAAACTTATTCCATATTTTTTTTCCTTTAATCTAATAAGTATATTAGTATTACCTATAATTTACTATACTACCATGCTTATACGGTTATACCTAGTATATATACTATACAGTAATCCCTTGATTAGTGCGGTTTTGATAAATGCGGTTTTGATTACTGCGCAAAAATTTATTGTGACCATCCCTTGATATTTACGGTATAAAATTTGAATAGTGCGGTTCAAAAATGTTTGAAAATGGTGGGCAAATAACCAGCTGGGCCGAAACTGTCTCCTGCCTTCCCTACTGCGCTTCAGTTTATCGGCAGACACAAGTGTGCACAGACGTCTTACACGTAGATGCAATCACTCTACATGAATTTTGGAAACAATTTAACATTAAACAAGCAGTTGCAAACATTCACGAGTCGTGGGAAGAATTGACAGCCAGCTGCATGAGAGCGGTCTGGCAGAATCTTTTGCCTGAATGCGCAAATGATTTTGGTGGTTTTATTAATCCTGTCAACGAAGTCATTAATGATATTGCTACGATTGGAAGAGACCTTGGCTTCGAGGATGTCGATTTGGGAAATGTTCGGGAATTATTGGCTTCACATTCAAAAGACTTAAGTGACGAAGATCTTCTTGGAATCGAGCATCAACAGGCATATGAAGAAGAAGAAAAGGAAACTGAAGAAACGGAAAATATTTCTAAGGAAATCATGGTGAAAGAACTTGAAGAATTGTTTCGGACAATTGAGAAGGCCAAACATCTTTTACTCGAGATGGATCCAAATGTAGACAGAAGCATGAATGTTCGCCGTGGTTTAGATAAGCAAATTGATTGTTATCGCAAAATGTTGTCAGAAAAGAAAAAAACTAACATTGTTCAATTGACTTTAGATAAGTTTTTCTGTAAAAAATAAATGTTCAATCGACTTTAGATTAGTTTTTCTTTATAAAATAAATGCTTTAAAGTTAAAATAAATGTTATTCTAAATTGTTTTTTTATTTTCCAGGATTCATTATAATTATTTCCATTGGTTCTTAACTTTGATTAATGCAGTTTTGATATATGCGGTGACATCGGAGGATTAATTAACCGCACTAATCAAGGGATTACTGTATAGTCATCTTTTAGAAAAATTGAATCACGCAAAAAGTATATAATAGAAAGGAAAAACAAACCCTCATTTTTTATATGTATATATATTTTTTAACTAGAACATAAAACATTCTTCCTCGTTTCAAACAATATACATAATTGTGATTGGCAAGAGTACCAGTATATATATTCCAGATAGAAAAGGAAAATATTCACCTTTTTTTGAACCTTTTTGTTAACCTACATTTCCATGGAAGAATCATCACTAGATTGGGTAGAGCATATATGCTAGTTTCAATATCACATGTACTGGTATAATATCCATAATACTGGTATAAAACAATAGATATAATTGTGATTGGCAAGAATACCAGTATATGTATATATATATATATATATATTATATATATATATATATATATATTCCAAATAGAAAAATAAAAAAAATATAAATATTCATCTCTTTCTTTAACCTTTGTGTTAACCTAATGCTGTTTAACTTTCATTATCTGATTCTATTTCCATTGAAGAATCATTATCACTAGATTGATTAAAGCAAATAGTTTCAATATCACAGGTACTGGTATTTATTGCAGATTTGGATGTTGATGAAGCCAATGTAGCACCATGTTTTACTTCACTTTCTTGGAATTTTGCATTTTGGGATATAAATACTAGCTTTGCTGCTCTGTCTGTGCTTAATTGGTTTCTTTTGGCTGTATGGATATTACTGTATGTGCTAAATGATCTCGGAGGTAATGAAAGGGCGAAATAGAGGTGTATGAGTTTGTGTAAGTACCGTATATATGTGAGTATGCATGCGTATGTATCTGGAATTCTGGATGTATGCATGTGTATGGGGTATACAATAGATATAAATGTGTATATAAGTATTTATGTATATATTGGTATATATGTATATGGGTGTATGTGTATGTATATATATATATATATAATATATATATATATGGATGGTCTCGTGGGGGGGGGGGGAATATGTCATCGCGGGTCTAAAGGATAGTTAAGTGGGAGATTCAAAATCCGAGGCATGGATGGGAGAGTCCTGGGAAGGTTGGACAATGGGCAGTCAGCTCCCAGCCAGTGTTCTCGCAAGTTTAATGGATCTCAAGATACAAGACTTTCAGTGCAAGAAAGAGGCCAGTTTTTCTGTAAATAGGCTGAAAAGGACATTCTATACTGGTACCATATGGCCTATTATTATTTATTTATTTATTTTTATAATATATATCATTGCAAAAGTATACCTTATAATTAAATTGGCAATATCTATATTAATTATTAAAAAAAACAAAAAAAAAAAAACGTTTTTTTTACATCACTAGCGAGACCCCTGCTCCAGAGAGTGTAGGTCCAAGGGCGTAGTCGAGGGACGGACTGGGGTCAGCAACGGAGAAAGAGAGTGCAAGCATTCCGCTTCCACAGGAGGGTCAACCCCATTAGGTTGCGGTCTTCCAGTGGTAAAGGACTCGAGGGCCTGGTTGCCCACCACCCGAGTGTTAAGAGGAGTAGTAGTCCGGGAATGAGAAGCAGTAGTCGTAAGCCGGGGGGGGGAGAAGTGTCCATAGCAAAACAAAAAAGAACTTCATCCCCTGCGCGTATCCAGCCACCACCAACTCCAACAAGGGAAAGGCGAAGTGTGGGCACACTTGGTCCCACCGCCGATAGATGTCACGCAGGGGAGATACACCCGCACCCAGTCCCTGTGCCTGAAAGGCGGCCACTCTCATCCAACGCGCGGTGAAAAGTGGCAGGGACAGGGTTTGGGTTTGGTTGGAAAGCGACAAGGGTGCAGGGCAATCGCCTCCCACACCCAAGGGCCAAGGAAAGGGTCAAAATCAAGGTCCAAAGAACAACACCAAAAAAAAATAGGGAGAAGCCAGAAAGAATGGGTTAAAGGAGAAAGAAAGAAAAAGAAGCAGGAGATCAGCCGGGTCCCCAAACGGGTCCAATGGTCCATGAGGGCAGAGAAAGCCCTTACACCGAAGAAAGGTGTATTCCCACATTCACCACAGAGGGACGCGCCCTATAGCTCCGGACAAAGCAAAGGGATATATATATTATATATATATATATATATATATATATATATTTAACTGCAATGACTGCGCAGTATATTAACGTATAGAAACGACGTAAGTATAGAGGAGTGTTCTACACACGAGGAAGAGAAATAACAAACAAATGAAAAATAAGGCACCCGCCCGGGAATCGAACCCAGGATCTTCCGATTGCCAGTCAGACGTGCTAACCACTACACTACGGAGCCACGATAGTCATAAGTTGTAATTCTCCTACATCGGGCAGAAACCAATGCCTTGAGAGGGCTCCGTAGTGTAGTGGTTAGCACATCTGACTGGCAATCGGAAGATCCTGGGTTCGATTCCCGGGCGGGTGCCTTATTTTTCATTTGTTTGTTATTTCTCTTCCTCGTGTGCAGAACACTCCTCTATACTTACGTCATTTCTATACATATACATATATATATATATACACAGACAGTGCATGGAACAAGGAACTCTTCTGGGATAATTAAATCCACTATAGTCCGAATAAGTAATGGTAAATGACAAATACCATAGTTTTTCTTTTTCATGATGCTAGCCCGATGTGGGCACTGTCTGTGTGTATCATAAAAAACTCAGGGGACCATTCTGAGTTCATTCCCACGTGAAAAATATTTATGATGAATAAAACCACAAAGGAAAGGAAACACAGAATGGTGCTCAAGCGCTTTCGTCTAATGACATCCCCAGGAAAGCGCTTGAGCACCATTCTGTGTTTCCTTTCCTTCGTGGTTTTATTCATCATATATATATATATATGTGGGAAGGGTTCACAAACCTTCTCCACACCATTACCAGTTCCAGCAAAATGTCATTACCAAATACCTCTTTCAGTCATTAATTTATCTAGTTTATTCTTAAAAGTCTCCAAAGTATGGGAACTCTCAACTTCTTCATCTAAGCTATTCCAGAATTTTACTATTCTATTTGAAAAACTATGTTGTACTAACTGTGATTTACATCTTTGCTGAAAAAGCTTAAGGCTATGGCCTCTTGTCCTATCATTGTGATCCTTTGTAAAAAGAGAGTGGAAGTCTATATTATCTAACTCATTTATTACTTTATATACTTCTATCATATCACCTCATAAACTTCTTCGCTTTAGGGAAAATATGTTTCAGTACTCCAATCTCTCTTTATAACTAAGGTGTCTAAGGCATGGTATCATCCTTGTGGTTCTCTTTTGTACTTTTTCTAGTCTGTCTGTCTTGCTCTAAATAAGGACTACTGAACTGAATGCCATACTCAAGAAGAGGCCTCACGTATGAAGTGTAGAGCCTACTTATAATTTCTGTCAATTTACCGTATTTGTCGGCTTATAAGACACACTTTTTTCCTTATACCTTAAAAACATCACCCTGCGTCTTAGAAGCCGAAAGTGGCAATACAGCACAAATAATGGTTCTTTTGCATTATCCTCCCAACACTAATTTTTTTATATAATGTTAGTTTGGTTTTGGTTATGGTACTTTATTTTCGGTTAATATTCGTTTTTTGACCCAGTCACACCCAGCTATAACAGCAATATATATTGAATAACCAATCGAAGCTGAATAAGAAAATATATATATTATCTTGTGCAAATTTGTATAAAATGTACTTTTTAAAAAAAAAAATCTTCTACTTTCTAATATGTATGTATATAAATTTCGGTTGGTTTGTTTATTTGGGCTACCTTTTTGGGAGATTTTTCTTGGCTTTTTTTGGCTACTTTTTCTTGCTTTGGCTACTTCTTTCTGTTTCTGGTCAGTGTGGTGGTTTTTGTTCTACTGGTATGACATGTGAATCTTGTGAACTTGATTTCGAGGACCTAATCCGCCTTGGTGGCCTTGATGAAAATAAAAGTTTAGATGTTTTTTCCAATCATGGCATAATTCCGACATCCATGATTTGCCCTAAATGTAATACTACCTGTGTACCGTACAAAATTAAGCGTGCGAAAGTAAACAACAAGCCCTTGTGGTTTACTTCTAGAGTAGGAGACATTATAAAGAGTAGAGAGAGGGCTTATAGGCTATACAAGTCCGATAAAGATAATCTGTTGTTACGAAACAACTACATATCTCTAAGGCGTGAAGCTAAAAGTGTAATAAAAAAGTCAAAACGCGAATTTGAAATCTCCATAGCTCGTGACGGTAAAGAAAATCCCAAGCGATTCTTTCAATACGTCAATAATAGAAATCCAGTAAAAAGTGTCTTAGGTCCATTAAAAAATGGAAATGGAGATCTAGTCTCTGAAAACAAGGAAATGGCTACCTTGCTAAATGAATTTTTTACGTCAGTTTTTACTATAGAAGATGTAACGAATATCCCTACGGTCATAGACATAATACCTTTTAATAATGGTAATATTTTGGATAATATTGTCGTTAGTGAAGGGGAAGTAATGCGCTATATTGATAAAATGAAAACGCGTAAATCACCGGGTCCGGATTCCATATATCCCATACAACTAAAAGAATTAAAAGATAGCATTGTTGTGCCGCTAACAAAGATTTTTAATGCGTCTATTTCTGAGGGGTGCGTACCAGATAATTTCAAGTTAGCGAACGTAACACCTATCTTTAAGAAAGGCGATAAAGGTGCGGCGGGAAATTATAGGCCAATCAGTTTAACGTCTGTTGTAGGTAAGCTACTGGAATCAATAATTAGGGATCGTATAGTCGAACACTTAGAAGTGCATAATCTGGTCAGAAATACGCAGCACGGTTTTAGGCGAAACAAATCTTGCTTAACTAATCTTTTAGAATTTTTCCAAAGCGTGGTTAACGTTTACGATAGACATCGGGCGGTTGATGTAGTGTATTTAGATTTTCAAAAAGCGTTTGACACCGTGCCGCACAAAAGACTGATTGAAAAAACTAAGGCTCATGGAATCAGGGGTGTAGTAATAAATTGGCTAGAAGAATGGTTGCGAGGCAGGAAACAGAGGGTGGTCATTGATGGAGCGGAGTCGTGTTGGGCTAATGTAGCGAGTGGCATCCCTCAGGGTTCTGTATTGGGCCCCTTGCTTTTTCTTATATATATTAACGATTTAGATGTCGGCCTAGTCAGTACAGTTTCAAAGTTTGCGGATGACACGAAGCTGGGTGGTAGGGCGATTAATGACGAAGATAGAGGTAAAATTCAGGAAGATCTGAATAAAATCGTTGATTGGTCAGTACATGGCAAATGAGATTTAACGTGGATAAGTGCAAAATTATGCATATAGGTTCGCGTAACGGTAATTTTGCGTATAGTATGTCAGGGAAAGATTTAACAAGCGTAGAGCAGGAAAAAGATTTAGGAGTTATAGTCACTGGTGATTTAAAAGTAGCGAAACAAAGTACAGCGGCGGTCATTAAGGCGAACAAAGTGTTAGGTTTTATAGCTCGAAATTTTGAGTATAAATCGCGCGATATTATAGTTCCTCTTTATAAATCATTAGTTAGACCCCATTTGGAGTACGCGGTCCAATTTTGGAATCCGCATATGCGCAAAGATATAGACAAAATCGAAAGAGTTCAAAGACGAGCAACTAAGATGATTCCGTCTCTTAGGTCAAAGTCGTACGAGGATAGGCTTAAAGAGTTAAAATTGACTACACTCGAGACTAGGAGGTTAAGGGGTGATCTAATCCAGGTTTTCAAAATTATGAATGGGTTTGATAACGTAGATAGAGATAGCTTTTTCGAAATATCTCAATATAATAGGACTAGAAATAACGGGTGTAAGTTGACAAGTAGAAGGTTCGAGACAGCAGTTGCGAAAAACTTTTTTACGCATAGAATAATAAATAGCTGGAATAGTTTGCCGGTAGAAGTAATTAGTAGCACGTCTATAAACATGTTTAAGAATCGATTGGACGCGCATGTTGATAGAAAGGGTATAGTTTAAGGTAGTAAAATTAAGGCTTTGTGGGGATAGATCCCACAGCTCAACACAAGTGTTGTGGGATATAGGGAGGCAGCATCTTGGGTTAGGGGATACTCTCTGTCCTTACACACCCCATTTAAAGAGATTCCTCTGCCGAGCGGTGCCCCCTATAGTACTGTGAGGTATTGAAAAACTCATGATCTTCACTTGCCCCACAAACACCTTTAAATGGGAGACCCATAATGGGTGCACACACATTTCTACATTACTGTACAGTCTTTACAGCCACACCTACACTTTTCCTCGTATGTGTATACACAATACACGATTACGAACACAGTTAGGTAGACCAGCCTTGAGTGGATCCAAGGGTCTTTGTTGGTCTGAAACATTATAACATTATTATAACATTTTAAGACAAGACTCGAAGGTGTTTAGGTGCCGTAAAAAAAATGGAAGGATGTGAAATCGTGGGTTTTACGTGCTGGGAATAGACGTCCTCATTACCGGCAGAACATCCTGACGATTCTACAGTTCTGCATCACTTCCTTACTGCAATTGCAGAACTATATCCTCCAAAATAAGGTGACTGGTTAGGTTAAGTTAGGTTAAGTTTAACACGAATGCAAACTTTTCTGGTCGATTTTGAGGTGTTTTGCACGAATCTACCATCCGTTTCCTGTGCAAATGCGTAGTTTTCGAGATGATGATATCTCGAAAACTACGCATTTGCACAGGAAATGGATGGCAGATTCGTGCAGAGCACCTCCAAATTGACCAGAAACGTTTGCTCTCATTATAAAAAGAGACTGGGTCAAAAAATGAATAATTACCTTATTTTCCTTCCAATATAAAAAAAATTAGTATTGGGGTTAGGTTAGGTTAGGTTAGGTTAAAAACAGCCTGCCGTAGTTAGCCAGCTTCAAGTTAGGTTAGATTAAGAATATTTATTACTGCTTTCATGCCCTTTCACGATTAAAAATTAAAAGTGTTTTGCTAACATACTTTATTTTCCTTCCATTATAAAAAAAATTAGTATTGAGAGGATAATGCAAAAGTACCCAAATAATATATAACAAATATACAATAAATAATAAGAGTAATAATCATATCTTTCTTTATTGGCTTTTCTTTTTATTGAATTTTACATATCCATTGTATTAACAATAAAGTGCATCAAAAACTTTCTTCTTGAATTTACCTTTCCAAAATTAAGGTGTGTCTTTCACGGCACAGCATCTTGTAAGCCATCAAATACAGTATATTCTATATATTTCTGCATTAGGTTCAATCTAGCATTAGCCTTATTTGTAATTTCAATACAATGAGTTGTAGGTTCAAGATCATGATTCACAATGACACCCAACTCTCTCTCCTTTTTTTTCTTATTTATCCAACTTCCATCGATGTTATACTCAAATTCTGGATTGTCATGACCAACATGCATAACTTTACACTTTTCCACATTAAATTTCATCTCCCATCTATCTGCCCAAGCAACTACTTTATCAATGTCCTTTTGCATTTTCATGGCACCTGTTAAAGATCTTACATTTTGTCCCAATTTTGTATCATCTGCAAATATTGAGGTTTTACTATTTAGACCCACTTCCAAGTCATTAATATAAGTAATAAAAAGTAGAGGTCCAAGTACTGACCCCTGTGGGACTCCACTCAGAACAGGGCTCCATGTAGACTTAGTCCCATTTAACTAAACACTGTTCTCTTTCTCTAAGCCATTCTTCAATCCAATTTGCTGCTGTCCCTTTTATTCCACGGGCTCTAACTTTAACAAGCAACTGCTTATGAGGAACTTTATCAAAAGCTTTGGCAAAATCCAAGTACACAATATTTACAGATTCTTTTTAATCCAAATGCTTTAATATACTATCATAAAACTCAATTAAGGCTAATAGTTTATTGAAATTACTTCGGCCTACGTAGACTAGGGTGCATCAAATTTCCCATGATTTTTCAAAATGTTTTATTTCAATCTGTCCCTATGATTACTCTGTTCCAATGCCTGAAATAGCACATATGGCCAAATTTCAAAGATTTATGTGGTCATCTAGGGGGTCCACATCATTGATGCAATATTTAGTATTGGAGTTAAATTGACCAAAAATTAAATATTTTATATCCCCGTTTCCGTGTTTGCAAAAGTATGAACCAATAAAAATGTGTTAAATAATCAAAACAGGGATACATTACATTGATTTCTACATTACATTCTGGTTTATACATTACATTATTGGTGATACAAGCAAGTTAAAGTCAAAAGAACACTACGTTAATAAAAAATGTTCAAGAACTGTAAATGAACATGAACAATTAGTTTAGGCTCTAGTTTTCCTCTTTCGAAGATTAGGAAGCTTCTTTCTGTCGGATTCAACAACTTGTAGGACATTTTGGTAATGTTGTTGTGATCTGGCAGCCATGAGAAAATCAGAACTTAGCTTCACCCCACACTCAGCACAATCATTTATGACGTTAACTGCCGAGATGTGTTCTCTGGACATTTGAAAGGAAGCTAATTCTGGCCAATTTTCGATATTATGAGTCAGGAAAGAACTGTCAAGTTCCAGAACAGAGAAAATGTACCATGAATCTTCGTTGATTAAGTCACCAAGCTTTGTTGTGCTAGAAATGGAGTTTGGAAATTTGGGTTCCCCAAATCCTGTGCCAAATCGATGTTGTGGTAAAGATGCCTGATCTTGTGCTGGCTTTACTGCTATAAATCTCTCAGCCAGATAGCAGCGTTCAGCTTCAGGGACTGCATCATTAAAGAGCGCAAGAGGTCAGTCAGGTACCGCGCTTGAACAGGTGATCCACCACCAGCTGTACAGCAAGCAAACAAAGTTCACAAACACGCAGTTTGGGTCATTGTGCTTCTGTGGTAATGGTTCCAGAGGGAAGAGAACTGATCTGCTCCTCCAGCAGCACCATCTTAATGGAGTAGAGAAGCTTGGCCATCCACCTAGCCTTGTGTACAGCACCAGGACATCGAAATGAAAACTCTCTACTTGTCCCATCCAAGTAGAGCAAACAAAGATCAGAAAATTCTTTGTAGTCATCACGTTGATGCTTCACAACAGACTGCGCGCATGAAATTGCTCTGGCCCTATAGTCATGGATTATGGTTTGTATGCCATCTGAATAAGAGGTACCATCCAAAAAATTAAGTGACTGATTATTGTTGTGCGGAACTGTCAAAATGCTTTTGGAACCGACAGAATATGGTAACTTCTACTGACAATGGTGGTTCTATTTCAGATCATTGAAGACTTGTGTAAGGATTACCTCGCCAATGTGATGCCGACAAGCTGACCACAGTAAAGCTCGACCTATGTCCTGTTGCAGACTAACACATGCAGCACAGCACTCACATGACCAGTGTTACTAGCTGTTGTGTCAAAAGTCATGTTCACTACCGAGTCAACACAATTCCATGATCGGAGAAGCTCCATAGTGAGATTAGCAATGATTTGACCAGCTGGCTGATCTGTATTTGGCTTGTAGGAAGGCACACCAAGAAGTTTGATGTCATACGAATTGCCAACTGCTATGGTGAGCCTCTCTTCAGCTTTAGTTTGGTATGACAGAGTTGACATCAGTTTAAAATCCCAGTGAAGAGACAGGAACTGTGGTGGAACCCAGGACTCTCTGACCAATGATGCAAGCTCTTCACCAACCTTACGTCTTGCTCTGTCAGCAGTAGAATATATGTGAAACTTTTTTTGTGTCACCTCCTGATTCCTCAATGATGGCTTTGGTAAATGCTGCATGTTGGCCGGTGTGATCTTCATGCTTGTAGACAGGGAAACCATCCTATGGTATTTGAGTATGTCATGACTTATAAAAGCAGTTGTTCCTGAGCGAGTTGCTTGGCGAGATTTTCATGTTTTTGGTTTGTAATCCTCTATATCACCCTCTTCATCCTCAACATCACTGTTGCTTTCCTCACTGTTCTCAATCTGAACTTTGCTTGTAGATGCTTGGGCTTCTTTATGAGCTTTAAGCTGTCGTTCTGCTTGCATCATTTCCTTTTCCTGCTTTCTTTGGACTTTTGATGCGAGCTTCTTGTCATGGCTTCCAAATGATGCGACTCTGTCTGATTTCATTGACCGCAAGAACTCCAGATCTTCAGGATCTTTTATGAGTTGCTCAGCATTCCTTGGCCACAACTGAAATGTTTCTTGTAACTCCTTTTCGATCCCCTTAAGCTTCGCAACTGCACCAAGCGAAGAACACCGATCCACTGGAAGTTCCCTAAGTTTTGCATTTTTTGCAGATAGTGCTATAATTTTTTCAACAGCTTTCCTCTCAGTAATCATGGCAATGTTGCCTTTCTGATAAAATGGAATAATTTTTTGCAAGACAAATTTAGCATTGTTCCATTTTGTACGGTTAAACGGTAGACCTTCTTGCTGATGAAACATGTAGCATCGCAACACTTGCTCACATGTTGGCAGCCTAGATCCTGTTATCTCTGCATCTGCATCGCTGATTCCAGCACCAAGACCATAAATGGCAGCAGTTTGACGAGTTTTAACAGCATATTTATCATTTGTGCTATCTGAACTGGCCATAATGCACGACAGGTATAAAGAGAACACAAAAAAATTCTGTAAAGAGAGAACACAAAATTCATTAACATAAACATTTAACATAAACACACAAAAATCATATTTATCATAAATACTTGCATATCAGATTATATATTGCAGTTCCTTTTAGAATATTCTATAACTTTCCACCACTTCCTAGAGGTTTCTATCACTTTCTAGAGGTATCTATCACTTTATAGAAGTTTCTATCACTTTATAGAAGTTTCTATCACTTTATAGAAGTTTCTATCACTTTTTAGAAGTATATATGACCTTTAGAAATATCACTTACATGTTCTTAGGCTGATTTTTGTAGTGAACAAAATTTTTAAACTTCTACTATTTGGATCTCAAATCACAGAATGACTGTGGGGTTGGTGTGCATATAGGAAGTCTGTGTGGACCCCATAAATGGCATTCAAATCCAAAAATAATTCACATAGTAGGTTTTCTTAACCATTGGAACATTTCTAACTTAGGGACAAAGTGAAACTATGTCATTGGTGATTTTGATGCACCCTAACGTAGACCCTAGGCTTAACTTTGTCTACTGCAGGTTGATTGTGTCTTATACTCTGGTGCAGACTCAAGAACAATATTTTAGAATGGGACCTATTCGAAAATTAGTACTACTGAAATTACAAATTACTCTTTTTATCAGGCTCTATTTACCATACTTTTTGTTATTCTTATTAATCATAATGCAACATGCACAACAGTTCTGTTTACATTATTTTAATTTACTCCATTTTAAGTATTTCTCTTTATCTGCATTTATTGAATCTTCTAATAATCTGCACTTAGCTACTTATTGCCAATCAGCAGGAAAGATTGATTGATTGATTGTTTGAAGTTTTATATGGAGGAGCTCAGCCAATAAGGCTATTTACATCCTCCAAGACCAAAATACCTTGTTCCAGGAGAACTTCCACTGTTCCTACATCAAGTGCTGGGTCTATTATTATTGGGATGAGAGAGCAATAGAGAAAGCACACCATTACCTTTTTCAGTTCTGGGGCCAATTCCAGAACACTCAGAAAGGGATGAATATGAGGCCTGTTAGTACTACTAAACATGAACTGATAAAAATGGAACCAAGTACTAAGTCAACAGTAACAGCCAGATGGAGTAACTAGGAGGTAACAGATTAATAAACCTGTGGGAATGAAAATCGGTATACAATGCAAGATTTAAAACTCTCTCAACCCCCAGATGCCACTACAAACTTGAATACTTGGTCCATAGTGAAGTGTATCAATGGGGGTGAAAAACTATCCCCACCTAATAGGACTGATAAAGTAAAGTTCCTGACACCATATTGCAAAAGAGAGAATCTTAATTTTTTCCTTTGCCTAGTATAACATGGACAAAAAAGAAAGAAATGGGACAGTGTCTCTGGTAAATTACAACTAACACATAATGGGGAGAAAGCTAGTCCAATCCGGTGTAAGTAAGCCTGAAGGCCTACATGGCCTGAACGGAATCTAAATATTATAGAAGCTTTATAGTGGGAAGAAGGTACAGGCCAATTTCTTGTGCCCCAGGAAGGCTTAAACATTCCATAGAGAGTTGAGTGCCGTAATCTCTCCCATTGGGTTTTGTAATCATTTTGCACTGCCATTTTAGCTACTGCAAAACCCTCGCCTGGATGGAAATATAGCGAAGTTATAGCAGGGAGGGAATGAGCAGCCCTGGCCAGCGTATCAACCATCTCATTACCTGTAATTCCAACATGGCTCGGAACCCACTGGAAGGAAACCAGAATACCTGAAACAGAGAGGGTCTTCAGTAAAGAATGGATAGAAGTTGTTAAAGCCAGATATGTAGTGAGTGTGGGTGAGTTGATCAGGTGAAGAGAGGTCTGGGAGTCTGTAATTATTAGGACATTACAAGCATTACTTCTGGATACTAAAAAACACAATGCCTGTTGGATGGCAAATAACTCTGCTCTGCTGTTATAACTACTATGATTGGGGGTAGTTTCCAGGAAAAACACCTTTTAATGATTTGAAATGAAAACAGCTGATGAACAAGATGGTCCAGGCACATCTATCTTAGATCCATCAGTATAAATATACAAGTAATCTGGATACTTCTCTCCAAGTATGCTGTGAAACACTGCACAATCACTTCTTTGGGGACAGGAGGTTCATATAAAAATGGGAGAGAGAGACAGGTTGGTACCAAATGCAATCTCCAAGGTGGGAAAGAAGGGAACACTGGAACTGTAAAAAATTTAAAATGTAATTGATACTTATTAAGAAGTCCAGTTGCTCTAAAGAAGAATGGCGGCTTATTTGCCACAGTCCAGTCCACTGCAAGGATCAAAGGATAATCCGCCTCAAATGACTGACGTAAGGGGTGGGAAAATGGGGAAGCCAGAATATTGAAGTACTTCCTCAGTGTAGAGAGATCTCTATCATATTGAAGGGCATGGAGACCAGTCTCACCCTGCAGGGCAATAATAGGAGTTGATGGGCGGGCACCCAAAATAAGGCGCATTCCAGAATTATGCAATATTTCCAGTTTCTTCTTCAAGGTAAAGAGGCTGAATCATAAACAACATCAGCATACTTTATTTTACCCAAGATAAATGATCGATAAAAAGTGAGAAGCGTAGATCGATCTGCACCCCATCGATGAGAGGCAACAGATTTTAACGAGTTTAGACGTTTCATACAAGATGTTACCAGGTAGTTAATATGACAAGACCAAGTCAGTCTGGGGCTGTCAAGGACCACTCCCAAAAACTGGTAGGATGTGACCATAGCTACCGGGGTGTTACTAATTTGGACAATAGGATTCACTGAAACCTTTTGATGTGTAAAGAACATAATTTTTGATTTTTCTTGATTCAGGGAAAGACCCCAGGTTCTGCACCAAGATGAGAACTTATCTGTTGCTTTTTGCAACATCTGTTGGGCTTCTAAAGGGGTGTTAGCTGCCACATAGAAAGCTGTATCATCAGCAAACTCTGATGATTGAACTGGA
Organism: Bathynomus jamesi; assembly: GCA_023014485.1. Classification (NCBI taxonomy): domain Eukaryota; kingdom Metazoa; phylum Arthropoda; class Malacostraca; order Isopoda; family Cirolanidae; genus Bathynomus; species Bathynomus jamesi. The sequence goes on along the minus strand of JAJOZX010003931.1, from coordinate 210,901 downwards.
TCAATACCTGGCATATCGGAGAGATATGCTGTGAATAATAATGGACTAAGAACTGAACCCTGGGGTACACCCTTTTTAAAGGGGAAAGGTGTTGAGTAGACATCATTAATTAGCACCTGAAATGTGCGGTTAGACAAGAAGTTGTGCAACCATCTTAGTAGACCATGAATCCCCAAATCGCCTAACTTATAAAGTAGGCCAGTATGGGAGATGGTATCAAAAGCTCGACTAGGTCAAAAAATATACAAGAACATATTTTTTCCGTCGGAGAGCTTGGCGTATGAATGTTTCCAACCTCAGAAGTTGATCCACTGTGCTTCTCTTCTTACGGAAACCACACTGCGAATCTCGAAAAACGTGACACGTTTCAAAAATCCATAGCAATCGCTGATGGACCATCCTCTCTAGTACTTTACCCAAGCAGGATAATAAGCATAGGACGATATGAAGATGGACTTGAAGGGTTTTTCTGTGGTTTGAGGATAGGAATCATGATTGCCTGTTTCCATGATGAAGGATAGACCCCTGTGCTCAGGCTATCATTGAATGCTGATAATAGAAATGGCAAGTACTCCAATGGAAGATGACTAAGAAAATATTTATGTACATTATCCAGTCCCATTGCACCACCTCTTGTATGTTCACATTGCCTTAAGGAGGATTGTAATTCCTGCAATGTGAAGTCCAGATTATAATCTTCATTGTAATCAAGAAATAAGGAAGACTGCATGTCCCTGCAAAATTCCTCTTCAATAACTGCTACAGTCCCAAAAAACGAATGGAAGAAGGCCCCCAAAACTTCTGCTTTGTCACGTACATCACTTACTATGGAACCATTTACAACAATAGGGTAAGTGAAGTGTGAATCTGTACCCTTAATGATTTTCCGAATTTGAGTCCAAACCTCAGTGGAAGGTGTAGTAAAACTGAGGTTTGAACAAAACCGACTCCATGAAATTCGCTTTGCCTGACGAATAGTACGACGAGCTATAGCCGTTGCCTTATTTAAGAGGATCTTATTATATTGAGTTGGGTGATGAGAATAAAAACGCCGAGCCCGACGGCGGGTGGCCACTGCCACACTGCAATCCTCCGTCCACCAGCATTTGTGGTATTTTGGAACAAAATTTCCTGTTGTCTTCTTCAGTGTAGAGGTACTTGTTTCCACTAATAAGGCTGTAAAGTGCTGTATTTTCTCATCTAAAGTCCCTTCTATAGCAGGGGCATCCGGAAGTGCTCTAGACCAAATTCTCCAATCTATGTCACGTAGTTTCCAAGTCGGACGTCGTTTATGAGGAGTGGATACTGGTGAAATTTGCAGAGCAGTGAGGACAGGAAAGTGGTCACTACCCAGGCTTCCACCAATGGCCACTGCACAGTTAGGAGCAAACCTACCTCTACATAATGAGAGATCCAACGTTGAATAACTTCCATTATTAATGTTAAATCTTGTTGGGAGATCTACTGGAGTCAATAATACAAAATCCGAAGAGAGAATAAAATTAAATAAATTTAAGGCCGTTGGTGTTGGAGAACCTGACATACCTGTATCCCAAGCCCTGTGTCTACCATTAAAATCACCACAAATAAAAGCTTGTTGACCGAGTTGACCAGCATAGTGTTCAATTTCTATAGTGGTTAATGAAAGGTGTGGGTTGTAAACTGTAGTATATCTAAAGTACCACTGTTCACTTTTAAAGATAAAGCAAGGACCTCAAGAACTCCTGCTGGAAAGGGATGGAGAGGTAATGGTTGAAAGCACAAATCTGAACGAATCAGAAATAGCAAACCCCCACCCCCTCGGCCAACCCTATCTGCTCTGATCTGAGTATAATTAATAAAAGTAGGCTGGAGCCTTAGAGTTAACCAGGTCTCACAAACTGCCACTAAATGGGGTTTTTTGGTATAAAGAAAAAGTTTAAATTCTGACAAGTTAGATTGGAGACTGCGGGCATTCCACTGAGCCAACAAAGGTTAGAAACCTTTGAATATGAAATGTTAAGTGGGTTTGCGAATTTGGACATGACGTTTCTGTTTGGGCATAGGCTTAGGTTTCAGTTTATCAAGGAATTTCGTCAGCTGGTCAGTTTTGAGGTCAGTGTGAAAAGCGTCATTAAATAAAGAAACAAAATTGGATAATGTACTCAAAGTCTTCTTGGAGAGACTACCACCACTCTGAAGGGTGAAGCTGAATAAACTTAAACATAGAACTTAATGATGTCTGATGACAGAGCCATAGGTCCAAAAGGGGTAGGGGTTCAGGGACCACAGCCCCCATCCACCCCCACCCCAGAAGGCCCCTGGGACATTGCCTTAGTCGAGCCAGGTCTTCCCCTCACAACTCCACTCCAAGAATTCTGAAGGGGGGGAGAGGGATCCACCACATCCAAGCCTTGAGTCACCTCTCTTGACATAATAGGTTTTGGTAGAACAGGAAAGTCATTACTTTTAAATGTTCTTTCTGAAACTACAGTAGGGTCCTGATTTCGGAGAACAGATCTAGCTTCACTATAAGAGAGATTAGATGTAAGTTTGAGCCTCTCTATTTCCTGCGCTGTTCTAAAATAGGAACAGCCACTGAAGCTAGCTGTATGGGGACCTGAACAATTGGCACAAATTTTAGTAGTCTTTGGACAAGAGGAGACAAGACATGATTTCCAGAACAATAAACACATCTCACTGTTTTTGACCTACAGGACTTAGCCATATGACCAAATACCTGGCACTGAAAACATTGAATTGGATGTGGAATAAACTGACGAACTCTATATGGGATATATGCTATATAGATCTTTACCGGAAGAACTTGTGCATTGAAAGAAACTTTAATCTGTTGAATTGGAATATATGTTGAACCTGTTCTTTTTGTCAGTCTACTGACAGTTGCAACTGGATAATTATTATGAATTAACTCATCCTTAATAGCTAGTAGATCTTCCTCCAAATCTATAGGTCCTATAACACCATGCACAATATGAGTATCGTTAACCAAAGAACAATCCACCTCCCATGGGCCCAACTTCCAGGGAGTTCCCAAAAACTGGGAGGGAAGGGCAGAGGTAGTTTTTATTTGCACCGTGCCAGAGCGTCTCTGGAAAATTGGTGCCTGCATACCCAACCCATGGAAAGGCGAATCCCTTAGTCCTATGCTAAAGGCCAAAGGTCTTGACGCAAAAGAGATATCTTGTTTCTTGGGAGTAATTTTATATAAAAAGGATGCCCTCACTGGGTCTGAGAGCTCCGAATCTACAGGGGCCAGAGGCGCAGGAGGAGGAGGCCGGCTAGGCCCAACCTTATCCAGTCCCTGGAGACCAGATTGGGGAGAAACGTCCCCTCCAACCACACCAGCCTCACAAGGCCCATCCACCTCTCTACTCCGAACCTTTGGTGGGGGCGAACGCAAAGAAGGAGAATGAGCCCGAAGAACCGATGGAGCAAGAGAGACATCCTCCTCTGAATCAGACTCATGCAACCTCTTACCTCGCAACCTCTCGAGGTCCGAACTGGCATCCATATCGTAACCAGGCGAATCCCCCGTACTCAGGCTAGGCAAAAGCCCGAGCTGAGCCGAGGACCCCTAACACAATGGACCTATCCTATTCAGAGACTAGGTTACAATTAAAAAGTGATAAAGTCTAAATCGTAATTATCAATCGATAGAAGTTTTAAGTACGAATCTCAGTATATGAGCCTAGGCCTAATTGGCCAAGCCTTAGCCAGGCAAAGCCTGGCCCTTTGTTGTGACACTTAGAGTCTGCACTTAATGTAAGAAAAGTGGATTATTAAGTTTGATGGTTACACTATCAGGGTATAAAATGTATAACCCGGCTGAAACTAACTTGCTTCAGTAATCTAATTTAAACTCTTTGACTTCAAGCAATTCTAGGTACGTCCTATAACTACGAAGGTTAACCGAAAAGTTGCAGGAAAGATCTCCCCTTCTCCACGACCAGAAAAAATAATAGCAAGCTTGCATCTTTAACTTTTACCAACAGTACTTTTTCCACTTCAGAAATTCAGCGCAAAAACTATAAGTACTGTACGAAAAAAATAGTAAAAGATAAATAAATAATGAAAATAAATAGGGAGATAAATATTTTAAAATAAATAAAGGTAATTGTACGGTTTAGCGGCCTAAAATAAAATGCCGTGACAACAACAATTAAAACTAACGAAAATATCACGACTTAACCTAACCAATTGTCAAGGCGTACAGTTGACCTAACCGGGCATTCATTTAACCTATCTAGTAGGAGATTAATTGAATGCCCGGTTAGGTCAACTGCCACAAACTTTTCAAGAAACTCTTGTGTCGAGGGGTCCCTAACAGGGGCGGATCCAGGAATTTAACAGAGGGGGGTCCAGTCTTGGTGGGGCTCGTTACTGATATGTCCTCAGCGGAAGGCCGAGGACGCGCGAGCGAAGCGAGCGCCGAGGGGGGGGGTCCCTCCCTCAGTAAAAAAATTTCATATTTGAAGATAGCTTTAGATGGATTTGAAGTATATTCCCGTTATCAAAATCCTGCTTGTTCACACACCCAGGCCAGGTCTGAAATGTCTCAGGATCGGACATAAACTTTTTTTTCTTTATTCTTTTTAAGGAAATTAATTTTGTGGCAACCGGGATACATGTACCTTAAGCCATTTTAAGTCTTCAGGTCTTATTTTTCATATATAGGAGCAAACAAACGCAATCGAAAAATCGTTGGTCACCGTGAGCAGGGGGGGGGGTCCGGACCCCCTCGACCCCCCCTGGATCCGCGCCTGCCTAAATATATACTTAGGATACTTGCAGTCTGGTATACGGAGCAAACCATGTTTGTAAGATGGAAAAGCACTGTATTACCAGGTTTTAAGGTAACGAATGGTGTTAGGCAAGGGGATATATTATCACTATCTTTTCTGCATATACATGGATGACCTTACCAATGAACTAAAAACTGCACGTACTGGCTGTGCCATTGGAAAGGAAAAAATTAATCATTTAATGTATGTTCATGACCTTGTTCTTCTGTCACCCTCTCCCCATGGGCTGAGAGTACTATTAGAGATATGTGAACAATATGGTATAGAAAATGACATCACCAATAATAGGACAAAGAGTTGTATTTCGAGTTTTAGGTGTAATCTACTGAAACACGTATGGAAAAACTATACGCGCTTACAACATGGTATCGTATGTGATACCTTTATTTCATAATTAAATATAAATTATTAATTAATTGAATTAAATATTTATACAAAATTGGCTCGGGATTGTCGACATAGCCTAATGGGAATGAAATGATTGCCATACATACATGGAAACCGTATGTAGGTGTCGGGTCTGCATAACCACGAGAAACATTCGTTTATTTCACGTGAACAAAATTTTCCATTATCTAACTCATGTAAAATACAAGAGAGAAAGAGTCAACAACCTTTGCCAAATCAGCAATTTATACTGAAATATGAAGATATATTAAAGGAGTGGCCTCAGGGCTGTTTATGTTACAGCGAACGCTTTAAACAGGGAGGATGTGCTTTTGTCTTCCCTAAAGTTCTGAGTGAATTCCTTATGATAAACTTCAGGATAGGCCTATCCCTAAAAGTGTTTATATTGTGACTGCCTATATTAATTACATCAAGTTAATTCGTCGCGTAACTCCATCGTGGCGACCCGACACCGAAAAAGATCGTAACGCCCTACATCGAAGCAAACCAAGGACCCAGCAAAATTAAGGTGGGACAATTTCTTTTCATTCTAATATAGGCATCTAAAATCCCGACGCTAAAAATTACCGTAATCAATTAAATATAAAGAGGTCCTTTTAACGACCTACATATTCATAACTCTCTAACGAAAAAGCATAGGGCTTTTGTCGGTAACCCTCCACTGAAGTCTGCTGGAAATTTCCAACGGATGAGGGCACAGGCAGTCAACCCATAGCCCTATATAGTTTTTTCACAACATGTATCATGTAGGTCTTTTGAAATGAATAGTCAGACTATACATGGAAAAGACACATGTAAATACTAAGGTCATGTAATTACTCACGAGCTGCGAGATGAACTTCGTATTAAGAGGCAACATAAAAAGCTATATGTACAGGGTAACATGCTAGTAAGGGAATTTGGTATGTGTTCAGAATCAGTTAAACTTATCCTTTTAGAACTTACTGTAGTGCATGGTAATGGTATACATCCCCTCTGTGGTGGAACTATACAAAAACTGCTATGAATAAACTCTGTTGCTTATAATAATATTTTTCGCATGCTATATAGGGAACCAAAATGGTGCAGTGCTAGTTTTATGCTTACTACGTGTAACCTACCTACCAGCCAAATGTTAATCCGGAAGAATATATATAATTTCATTACTAGCGTCCAAAACAGCTCTAATGTGTTATTGTGCAATGTCCTGTCTTCAGATACTGTGTACCTCTCACCTATATGGCAGTCTTCGTTTAGACAACTGCTGGTTTACAATACCTTATTTTTGTATTGTAGCAAAGATTATACAGTATATGCATATTGTATGTTGAGTTAAATGGCTATGCTGGCTTTATTTTTGTACTTGTATGTTAGGTTAAGTGGCTATGTTGGCCTTATTTTTGTATTAAGTTCAGTATATAATACGTAAGATTGTACTTGTATGTTAGGTTAAATGGCTATGGATTGTGAATGATCCGCAACAAAGATGTTTTGTTTGTTGTATAATTAATAATTTAAAATATAGTTTCCACAAAATCATATCCGAACTCAGGTTCCCATAATTCATCAGCATTTTTATTAAACTCTTTTATTTTCATAATTTCTCTTATTTCTTCATTAAGCTACAATTATTTTCTACGTATACAGATGATCTTTTTCAGTTAATGATGTTTCGTGTAATAACAATATACATAAAATTGCCAGATAATTAATCAAACAGTATGCCAGTATGCTAGGTTAAGTGGCTATGTTGGTCCTATTTTTGTATTAACTTCAGTGTATAATATGTAAGATTGTACTTGTAGGTTAAGTTAAGTGGCTATGGATTATGAATGATCCGCAATAAAGATGTTTCGTTTGTTTGTCCGCCTTGACGATTGGTTAGATTAAGTCGTGATATTTTCGTTAGTTTTAATTGTTGTTGTTGTTGTCGCGGCATTTAATTATAGGCCGCTAAACCGTATAATTACCTAAATAAATAAAAAGTACAAACATAGTTGATAAATATTCTACCGAATTCAAACCGGCAATTAATGACCGGAAGATATTTTTCTGATAAACTTTCATGTGCTTTGAAAGAATGTGACATCCGTTTCTTGTGCAAATGAGCAGTTTCGAGGTATTTTCAGTTTTCGTATTTGAAGAATCCCAAATTTAGAAACGAAACGGAAGTCAAATTCTTTCAAAATACATGAAAATTTACCAGAAAAATATTTACTGGTGAGGGTACAATGTAACCTAACCTAGCCCTAACGCTCAATCCTAACAACTATATATATATATATATATATATATGTAAAGAACGACGCTTGTATGGGAGAATATTCCGCGCAAGATGAGGCGAGAGAACGAAACAAATGAAAAAATGAGGCAACCACCCGGGAATCGAACCCGGGATCTTCCGATTGCCGGTCAGATATGATAACCATTACACCACGGGCCTCACTCGAACAAATGCCGTAATTCTCCTTCATACGCGCAGAAACCAATGCCCCAAGGGGGCACCTCCCGCATGCCGTAACATTATATACATTTTAACTGCGCGGAATATTCTCCCATACAAGCGTCGTTCTTTACGTTAATTATACTGCGTGTTTGCAGTTAAAATGTATATAATGTTACGGCATGCGGGAGGTGCCCCCTTGGGGCATTGGTTTCTGCGCGTATGTAGGAGAATTACGGCATTTGTTCGAGTGAGGCCCGTGGTGTAATGGTTATCATATCTGACCGGCAATCGGAAGATCCCAGGTTCGATTCCCGGGTGGTTACCTCATTTTTTTCATTTGTTTCGTTCTCTCTCCTCATCTTGCGCGGGATATTCTCCCATACAAGCGTCGTTCTTTACGTTAATTATACTGCGTGTTTGCAGTTAAAATATATATATATATATATCAGTGATGGCCAACCAGCGGACCGCGAGCCGAATACGAGCCGCCTGTAGTTTCTTCCGGCCATCCGGCCCTCATGAATCAAGTGAAAAATAAAAAAGAAAATGTTACCTATATTTTTCAAGCACTGTTATCCAAGTTTTATTCATTAAAATAAATGATTCGTACTCGAGTGTTGGATAAATATTCCGCAGAACACATCACCCGAAATTACATACCAGGAAATAATTTTCTGATGTATTGAATGTATTTTAACAGAATCTACAGTACTATCCGTTTTTTGTGCAGTTGAGCAGGTTTTCAGATAAATTTTTTTTTTCGAAAAAATTTATATCTTGAAAGCTGCTCAATTTCATAGAAAAACGGATAGCAGATTTTGTTAAAATGCTTCAAAATACACCAAATAAATGTTTTCTGGTATATAATTTAATTTTCTTTATTGTAATCTAATCTGACCTAACCCACCCTAACCTATAATTACACTCTTTTCCACAGTTCGGACATAACGAGTTTTTAATATCACAGCGATTTGCAAAAAAAAAAAATCCAAAGTTTTAGCTTTCTCTAAAGCCGGGGTGCTCAAACCCTAACACATGTGCCAAACCTAGCACATTGTGACTCTGACGATGGCACATGGACACTCATCAAGGCAAATAAAAAAATCAATAGTTATAATGCTGCACCAGCCTGAATTCAGAATGTCCTCGCGTAAGCAAGAAATTTGAGAATTTTCGGAGTGGTAATTGGCAACCCTTCTAAGACTGCCTGGAGCGCTTCCGCAATAAGATTTAAAATTCAGTTACTGAATAATTATTCATGTGTTAAGTGCGTCATATTTGGCAAATTGACTGGAGGGAAGCGAGTATACAAGGCTTTGTAATGCAGGTACCGTAAAGAAAACGTAAAATATAGTTATAAACAAAACAAACAAACAAAACAAAACATCTTTATTGCGGATCATTCACAATCCATAGCCACTTAACCTAACATACAAGTACAATCTTACGTATTATACACTGAACTTAATAAAAAAGTAAGGCCAACATAGCCACTTAACCTAGCATACTCAGTGGCGGATTATCATTGAGGCTGAAGCCTCAGGCCACATGCTTCAGAGGGCCCCCAATCAAAGTGGATCCAGTCAAGTGAGGGTGACTGTGTTAATTTCAATGGAGTTTATTTCAGTGTTAATATGCCAGATATTGCCAGTGGCCCTTGATTATTATTTTGCAAGCTTATTGTTGATTTAAAATTATATCTTTATAAATATGTTTATATTTAATTTTTTGAACTGAAACATTTGTAAAAAGAAGCGTCTGTTGAAAAAAGTGGTTAGAAATAACCACATATATTTCCAAAGAAAATATAAACAAAATAAATAAAAATAAAAACCCTCGTTTCTAACCAACTAGTGAAGTTGGGTTTCCCTAATTAACCAAAAGAAGGAAAAAAAAAGTTTCTGGGACAAAGACAAACGGAGCTTTGGCCAGTCTTGAAAATTTTTGACCGCATGAAGCGGGCCCTTTTTTCTCAAAAAAATTAAAATGCTCGTGGTTACCCAAACCGGGAAACTGAGCCAACCTTCAAACCTAACAACCTTTAATTAAATCGTATCCTTAATTAATAACCACTGCAATTAATCAAAACCCATGTTTAACTAAATAGAGGCCGATCAGAACTAGGTGCAAGTAAGTTAAAGAAAATAACTAAGGTAAGAGAAAAACTAGGTACCTAGACGAAACTCGAACCGGGCTACAACGGCCCTAACTCAATAATTAAATGGCTGTTATAGCCCCTATTAAAACCTAAAGGCAAAATAGCCCCTACAAATAAATAACCTAGCAGTGTGTTAAACAATAACCTAAAACTTAACAACGAAAATTAAAAAAAAACCTGGAAACTAAATGAAACTTATGAATCAGTTAGAAACTGAAAGGGTAACGTTCAACTGGCAACTTCAATTTTGGTAAGTCTAAATTAATTTTGATGAATTTAGCTTCACCATAGTTAGTAATCTGGCTGCTGACCAAATTTAACCTGAAAACCACTGCAACCTACAGTGAAAAAGTCTGTAGCTGTGTTGACAGTGTCTAAATAGGCCATTATTATTTCTATAATTACCGAGTCTATTTAAAGTAAACTTAACCTTAATACTACACCTAAATAAAAATAATATCTCTCAAGCTAAACAATAAATTTTTCAATATGGCGCCCCCGGGTGGGCAGTCGAGAAGTTAGTTACCCTTTTTTGTTTTAATTCTGATACAATAGTTTTAAATCCAGTGAATTAAATTTTTTACATAATCTGAAAATTTAAATATAAATATCATTTATAATAAACCTAAAAATGGCTAATCAAACTGAAGCCACTCGTGGAAAAAGTATGGAGACCTGGTTGGGAAGTGATGTGGAAGCACTTGAAACTAGTAAACTGGTAAAAAGGAGGGGAGCAATCAGAACCTCAGCTACTAAACTTTTAGCTACAATCAAAGAGAGATGGGATGATTGGACTGAGGAACAAAAAAATTCACATGCTCGGCTTTTGTCCTCACAACTAAACAAGTTACAAAATCTAGACGAGGAAATCCTTAGAATGTATGTTTGTTCCGAAGGCTTCTCAGAGGATAAACAAGAAGAACTAGATGAAAAAAATAGTTATTACCACTTTGAAATAGATCAAATGATACAAGCATTAACAACTAAAAAAGAAAATAATGCCGAAGCCAAACCTAAACTAAGAATAAGTACTAAAATTCCTGAGCTTCAAATATTACCATTTGATGGAAATCCCTCTAAATTTCAAAACTTTAAGACCTCATTCAGAAACATTTATGATAACATAGGTCTTTCCGAAGAAGAGAAATTTGCCTACCTAAAACAACATTTGAGTGGAAACCCTGCCATTCAAATAAACTGCATGCAAGAAAGTAAAACATCTTATGAGGAAGCATGGCAGCAGTTGGAGGGCTGTTATGCAACACCAGGCCAAATAAAATTCTCCATAATAAAATCCCTTTTAACTAAATCCATAATAACCAAAAATTTTAAATCACTTCATGACTTTCAAGCAGATATGCACTCTACCATAAATTTAATGCGAACTCAAAAATTAGAAATAGAAGATATACTCTTGTATGTATATTATAATAAACTAACTCAAGAAACTCAGGAATTTTTAAGAACTTGTGGGTTTAAACTCTATGACCCCTTTAATAATTTTAAAGAAGCAATTGCTGAAGCTACCAAAACCTTAGCTAATGTTAATTTTGATCTGGAACAAAGTGAGTTAACTACCTTGATACCTAAACAAAAAAGAAACTTCTCTCCAGAAGACACATATATCGGTTATACCCACTGGAAATAACTGATAAGCCGAATATTGACCTGGAAGAACTGGAAAATTCTTCCACAGAATCAGGAACGGTAGATTCTCCTGACACTACTACTGCCGCTACTCAACCCCGACCACAAAGACAAGCTGCAGTTAGATTTCGGGAAGAACTGCAAAGGAAAATACAGAGTGGATCTTTGTGAAGACCACAAATAGAAAATTGTAAATAATTGTAAATAGCTATAACTTAGGACCAACGTTCTACAGAAAAGACGCTTTCATCTTCATATTTCACCTAAAAGGAACTTTTCTGAAGAGCATGTCATTTTCATTCAAAAAAAAAATAAAATAAAACTTCCCAAGAATACAATTCTGGGTAAATTTTTCCCCTTGGGGGGAATGTTGAAAAAAGTGGTTAGAAATAACCGCATATATTTCCAAAGAAAATATAAACAAAATAAATAAAAATAAAAACCCTCGTTTCTAACCAACTAGTGAAGTTGGGTTTCCCTAATTAACCAAAAGAAGGAAAAAAAAAGTTTCTGGGACAAAGACAAACGGAGCTTTGGCCAGTCTTGAAAATTTTTGACCGCATGAAGCGGGCCCTTTTTTCTCAAAAAAATTAAAATGCTCGTGGTTACCCAAACCGGGAAACTGAGCCAACCTTCAAACCTAACAACCTTTAATTAAATCGTATCCTTAATTAATAACCACTGCAATTAATCAAAACCCATGTTTAACTAAATAGAGGCCGATCAGAACTAGGTGCAAGTAAGTTAAAGAAAATAACTAAGGTAAGAGAAAAACTAGGTACCTAGACGAAACTCGAACCGGGCTACAACGGCCCTAACTCAATAATTAAATGGCTGTTATAGCCCCTATTAAAACCTAAAGGCAAAATAGCCCCTACAAATAAATAACCTAGCAGTGTGTTAAACAATAACCTAAAACTTAACAACGAAAATTAAAAAAAAACCTGGAAACTAAATGAAACTTATGAATCAGTTAGAAACTGAAAGGGTAACGTTCAACTGGCAACTTCAATTTTGGTAAGTCTAAATTAATTTTGATGAATTTAGCTTCACCATAGTTAGTAATCTGGCTGCTGACCAAATTTAACCTGAAAACCACTGCAACCTACAGTGAAAAAGTCTGTAGCTGTGTTGACAGTGTCTAAATAGGCCATTATTATTTCTATAATTACCGAGTCTATTTAAAGTAAACTTAACCTTAATACTACACCTAAATAAAAATAATATCTCTCAAGCTAAACAATAAATTTTTCAATAGCGTCTCACTATATCATTTTTTTTAAAGTCTGTGCTGTAGAAACTCAAATTCACGCAGCTTTACAAAGCTGAAGCAGATAAAGGATGAAGCTAGAGCAAAAATGAAACAAGAACGGCTGAATATGCTCTCACTGATGTACCTGGTGATTAGAAATGATCTTACCGATTTTAAACATTTATTATGAAAAACTAACAAAGCTACAGCGAAAAACAAGATATACAAATAAAGAATATTTCAGGGAATTTTTATTTGTAATATTGAACACGTCAGAGATAACCCTAAAGTTAACGTGTTTTGTGCTCTTACTGCTGAGAAAGTGTACGGTCCATTCTTCTTTGCTGAACAAACAATTAACGGTATCATTTACCGCGATATGCTACAGCTATGGCTGATGCCCCAGCTGCTAGAGGACAAAGTTGATGTGTGGTTTCAGCAGGATGGTGCGCCAACCCATTTCCACAATGAGGTTACAACATTCCTGAATGAGCAATTGCCTGATGGTTGGATCGGGGGTGGGGGGCCCATTCCTTGGCCAGCTCGTTCGTCCGCTCTAATTCTCCTTGACTTCTTCCTCTGGGGATATGTCAAAAATAAAGCTTTTGTTCCACGACTGGCAACAACTTTGGGACATTTGAAGGAAAGGATACGCGAGGCTGTTAGAAAAGTTCAATATGATATGCCACAAAATGTATGGAGGAACGCAGAATACCATTTTGATGTCTGCAAAGCGACAAAAGGAGCTCATATTGAACTTTAATAGCTTGTAAATAAAACGTTTTTAAGTTCTTTATTTGTATATCTTACTTTTCGCTGTAGCTTTGCTAGTTTTTTCATAAATGTTTAAAATCGGGAAGATTATTTGTAATCACCCGGTACATAGAAAGTGACATTTTGCGGGAACTGAGTTTCAATGATATCATTCAAGATTTCGCAAACCAGATAGCTCGAAAGGCAAACTTCTTTGATTAAATATGACAGAGTACACAAACTGACAAATTCCCTGTTTTATTTTACGTTTTTTGGCCCTAAAGTAAAGTTTGTTTAATAGTTTTGTTTTAGCAAACGGCAAAATATACCGTGTTAAGGTTCTTTTATGTTTGTTTCTCAATTAGCCTAAGCACCGTACATGTAATTCGTATATGACCTAAATGTACTACGTACTGTACGTGTATTGTTAATAAAAATCTATAGAAAAGGGCCCCCAAAATAAAATTAGCCTCAGGCCCCAAGTACAGTTAATTCGCTCCTGAGCATACTGGCATATTGTTTGATTAATTATCTGATAATTTTATGTATATATTGTTATTACATGAGACATCATTAACTGAAAAAGATCATTTGTATATGTAGGAGAAAATAATTGTAGTTTAATGAAAAAATCAGAGAAATTATGAAAATAAAAGAGTTTTATAAAAATGTTGATGAATTATATTATGGGAAGCTGAGTTCGGATATGATTTTGTGGAAACTATATTTTAAATTATTAATTATACAACAAACAAAACATCTTTGTTGCGGATCATTCACAATCCATAGCCACTTAATCTAACATACAAGTACAATCTTACGTATTATACATTGAACGTAATCCAAAAATAAGGATAACATAGCCACTTAACCTAACATACAAGTACAAAAATAAGGCCAGCATAGCCATTTAACCCAATGTACAAATACAATCTTATTATAACAGAACTTAATATGCATATATAATCTTTGCAACATTACAAAAATAAGGTATTGTAAACCAGCAGTTGTCTAAACCAAGACTGCCATATAGGTGAAAGGTACACAGTATCTGAAGACAGGACATTGCACAATAACACATTAGAGCTGTTTTGGACGCTAGTAATGAAATTATATATATTCTTCCGGATTAACATTTGGCTGGTAGGTAGGTTGTACGTAGTAAACATAAAACTGGCACTGTACCATTTTGGTTCCCTACATAGCATCCGAAAAATATTATAAGCAACAGAGTTTATTCATAGCAGTTTTTGTATAGTTCCACCACAGAGGGGATGTATACCATGCAATGCAGTAAGTTCTAAAGAGATAAGTTTTAACCGATTCTGAACACATACCAAATTCCTTTACTAGTATGTTACCCTGTACATATAGCTTTTTACGTTGCCTCTCAATATCAAGTTTATCTCGCAGCTCGTGAGTAATTACATGACCTTAGTATTTACATGTGTCTTTGATAGGTATTGTCTGACCATTCATTTCAAAAGACCCACATGATACATGTTTCAGTAGAATACACCTAAAAATCAAAATACAACTCTTTGTCCCATTGTAGGCGATGTCATTTTCTGTACCATATTGTTCACATATCTCTAATAGTACTCTCAGCCCATGGGCAGTGGCGGACCTACATTTTTGGGACCCTGAAGCTTGAACTGTTATGGGGGCCCCTTCGCAACCAGCAACAATAGGGCAACATCCAACAAGGTTCAAAGGGCCTTGCTGCCCTTGCAAGGACCTTGACCTATACATCTTTAACACTAAACACTAGCAAAGATATAATCGAAAACTTACCAAAAACGAAGAAAAAGAAAATTTGGAGGAACGAAAATCACACCACCCAACATCAATGCGCGGAAAAAAGTATTGGTTCATTCTCTAATAGAGAGGTAGAAGGTCATCAGAGGGGGCTCGTTAGGATAAAGAGGTGAAAATCTGATTTTTGGTGTTAAAATGCACAAGCGAGACGAGTGCAGCCTGAATTGAGAATTCAGATGTCTTTTTATGGTTCCGATTGGCTCTAGCCTAAGGGCTGAGCTATAGAACTATTAAGCCGTGCACCAACGAAGGATTCGAGGATCCAGCTGCCAAAATGTAGACTATGAATAGATTCTGGCGAGCTCAGTGAGCCCATACAGCTGGGGGTTCGAGCGCTGCAAGCCCCCGAGAAAATTTTGAAATTTGACCAATTACAGGGGCATTTTGAGGCCATATGAAATGGGTATTAGAGCATATTCTAAGGTCAATATTAAGTACTTCAACCCATTGGCTTATGATTCTATCACTAAAATAGCCTTATTTTAATAACAAACACTTAAAAAAACTCCATCGATTTTGTTGAAAAATTCACTCATTAAAAAAAAAGTTGCTTCAGGGCCCCTCCTGGATTAGGGGCCCTGAAGCTTAAGCTTCATTAGTTTCATAGTAGATCCGCCACTGCCCATGGGGAGAGGGTGACAGAAGAACAAGGTCATCAGCATATATTAAATGATTAATTTTTTCCTTTCCAATGATACAGTCAGTACGTGCAGTTTTAGTTCATTGGTAAGGTCATCCATGTATATGCAGAAAAGATAGAGTGATAATATATCCCCTTGCCTAACACCATTAGTTACCTTAAAACCTGGTGATACAGTGCTTTTCCATCTTACAAACATGGTCTGCTCTGCATACCAGAATGCAAGTATCCTAAGTACGAGGGCCACTCTATATATTTTGACCCACCTTTTTTTTCCTTTCCAAGTTTCCTTGTAAGTTCCAGAAATTTTTCAGTTTTTATTTTTTCCACATAGTCTCCATCCTTTTCTACGGCGGCTTTCCTCCACCTCGAAATAAGGGCCTTTATTCCTTGCTGATAAAAGTCCGCTAGCTTCCGCTGAAGCCACCTCTTAACCTCCTCAACAACCTCATCGTCACTCTGAAACTTTCTTCCACGAATAGCATCTTTCATTGGCCCAAACAAATGGAAGTCTGAAGGTGCCAGATCCGGGCTGTATGGAGGGTGGGGTAACACACGCAAGCGCATTTTTGTGATGGTCTCTCTTGTTTGCAAACTGTTGTGGTCTTGCGTTATCATGCAAAAGAAGGACGTCTTCCAGTTTTCGCTCCGGTCGAACTCGCTTTATACGTCTCTGGAGTCTCTGTAGGGTGGCAATATATGCCTCTGAGTTGATTGTTTGTCCTTTCTTCATAATATCCACCAGAATCACCCCTTTCATGTCCCAGAAGATGGTGGCCACAACCTTTCCTACAGAGGGAGCCATTTTGAACTTTTTCTTGCGTGGGGAGTCTACGTGATGCCACTCCATGTATTGGCGTTTTATTTCAGGTTCAAAGTGGTATACCCGAGTCTCATCCCCAGTCACAATTCGTGAAAGGAAGTCATCCCCTTCTGTCTCATATCGAACCAACGACTCAGAAGCAATGTCTTTTCTTTGGGCTTTGTGATCTTCAGTCTGTTCGCTAGGAACAAACCGTGAACACACTTTTGAGTATCCCAGTTGCTGAATTATCGTATTCACACTTCCTTCACTAATTCCTAACTCCAATGTTAGCGCCATGTATGTGACGCGCCGATTTGATCGAATGATGCTGTTAGCACATTGCACAGTGTGAGATGTCACAGCCGATACCGGGCGACCGCTGCGTGGCTCATCATCGAGGCTGGCTCTCCCTCTCTCCGATGATCTCCACATTTAGACCAGCGTCCAACTGTGCTTTGATCAACAATAGCATCTCCGTAAACGTTTTGTAGACGTTTGTGAGTATTTCCGACTGTTTCCTTCTCTGCGGTTAAGAACTCGATAACAGCTCTCTGTTTAAGACGCACATCACTGTCAGACGCCATTTTCGAAACTGCATTAACCATCGATTTCATACAAGAGCGTTTAAAAGCGGTTTTATACAAGGAAGGGGAGGTTCAAATTGGAAAAATCCGGTTATGTGAAGCGCAGAAAGTTCAAACTTACGGCCCAAAAGACATTTCAGTCCCATGGCCTATTATTTAGCTAAGAAAAAAGGGTGGGACAAAATATATTGCGTGCCCCTAGTATATATTTGGGTCCCCCTCGACACAAGAGTTTATTGAAAAGTTTGTGATGGTTAACTCTAGCAAATGCTTTTGATGCATCCAGAACACAAGAATATACATTGCTACTTGACATCTTGTACTTCAGGACGGCTTCCTTTAGCATATAAATACACATGCCACTACCACGTTTCACTCTAAAGCCAAACTGATTGTCATAAGTCAGCAAGTACTTATCCTATTATAAATGACATATTCTAACACCTTAGAAAGTATACTGGCAAGTGCTATTGGCCTATAATTATTCTTATCACAGATACTAGCACCCTTATTTTTAACAACTGCCAACAATACAACTGACACTCAAACAACGCCAATAGAACACCTGCACACAGAGACAAAAATACTGAAAGTTAGGGAACATTTAGACATGAGGGGAACACAATTCATGGCAGCAGCGACAACTAACCCACAACACCCTTGCCACTACATGTACAATCACGCACCGACACCTCGCACCATTAAGGTAACACCAGAGAGACATTATAACCAAATACTCCATTCCATACCACGCCCCACAGACATCACACAATACAGAAAACACATACACACACACCTAACCCACAAAGCACTGACACGACTCGGTCCGAATGCGGTCCTAGGTGCGAAGCCGCCACCCATTAACAGGTCAGAGATCAGCCTGAGCAGATCGGATCGAGTTAACTTAGCACGATTCCGATGTGGACATCACCCCAACTTACTAACATATAAACACAGACTAGACAACTCCATAGACGACACCTGCCACCTGTGCCACGACACACCACAAACAATTGAACACATTATGACAGACTGTACCGCTCTAGCACAACAACGAACACAACACATCACTAGTGCGCTGAATCTCTGGTCCACTCCGAAGAGGGCGATCGGTTACCTGCGTGACGCCGGTTTGCTCGATCAGGGTGGGCTAATCGGCTAAACAACAACATACAACTGACAAAATGGACTGTGGCAAGTACCCCATGTATCATACAGCTTGTTAAACACATTGCAAGCATAGGTATTATACGACGGCTACAACATTTTAAATGTTCTGCTTGTATGCCATCTAGACCACAACTTTTGTTATCATCTAACTTATGAATAGCTTTCCCAGATTTCTGAGTCATTAATTAGTAGCTCTTCAGAGCGTTCTACATTTAGACATAATATATTTAGTCTATCCCCCCGAGACAATTAAAGAGGGTTTCACAAGCGGTAGCTCGCTATCACTCGCTATCGCCCTCCGGGCAGGTAGCAGTATATGTCACAGTATATGTAGCAGTATATGTCACAGCGAGCTGTATATGTATATTGTATATATGTATTTGTATATTGGTACTTACGTATTATCGGGACTACCAAACTGTTTATTATGTATTTTTGCTCTCGTCATTTTCGTTTTCGAAGTACTTACATTCACTTGTAATAGATATTAAATAGCTCATGCTCGGCCGCGGAGTGACCTAGGACCGGGAAACTTGACAAAGCACATCGGCAACTCATGGGCTATCAGTTGGTGGTGGTTGCAGAATTTTCCGATGTGCCGTTTAGTCTGTGCACGGTTCCGAAGAAAACGGACAGACACACAGACACATTTTAGCTCAATAATATATAGGATAATGATTTTTCCACAGTCTGCAATGTTTTTTGCGCCATGTACACCCTCTATTAAATTTGGCAAGGTAAGATTACTATTAGTAATTTTATTAACCTCCTTCCAGAATTTCCTATTGGAAGTATTGCTACTGCCTAATTTTCTGGCCAGAGATTCTCTTCGAAGATTCTCTTCATTTTTCCTTATAAATCTAAGAGCACCTTTGAATCTAGCACGACTCACGAGTTCTATTTTTCAGTTGGAAGCGTTCCCCCTGCCTAGGTTTCCCCATAGCAACTCGTTTCACGAATACATTTTTAGCTACATCGTACAAATCAGCGCAGTATTCTGCCCACCCTGGATTGACATTTACTTTTCCCCATTTTTTAAAATACACACGACATTTATTGCTTTACTAATAATGCAATTTATTTGTACAATATAAAAAATTATATTAATTTAGGCCTATTCGACATAGTCATAGTGGCACATTACGTTTTACATTTTGGGAAAATAGCATAAAATAGCACATGATTGCAATAAGTTTGAGCACCACTGGTCTAAGGCAACAAGACGAATTAAGTCTTCAAAGTCTACTTCACAACCGGCAAAGTTCATGGTCACAGAAACACAGAAACAAAGAAAATTATTTGCTGCCAATTTGGATTAAATAACATATTAAATATTAATTTTTTTTAGCTTATTAATATTAATTTTCACAGTATATGAAACATATTTTCTTTCATTATTCTTTACAAGTATGGAAAAACTATACACGCTTACAACATGGTATCGAATGTGATACCTTTATTTCATAATTAAATATAAATTATTAATTAATCTAATTAAATATCTACAAAATTGCCTCGGGATTGGCGACATAGCCTATTGGGAATGAAAATAATTGCCATACCTACACAGAACCCATATGTAGGCATCGGGCCTGCATAACAACAAGAAAACCAAATTTATTGTTTCGTATTCAAAATTTTCCAATGCTAACTCATGAAAATTACTTCGAGAGAAGAGTCAACAAACTTTGCCAAATCAGCAAATAATAAAAATACGAAGATATATATTATATTATATTATATTATAGCGGCTCGCTCGGAGCTTGTTTATGTTACAGCGATGCTTTAAGCAAGGAAGATGTACTTTATCTTCCTATAATTTCTGAGTGAAATCCTTTTAATATAAAACCTAATAACTATAAAAAGGATAGGCCTATTCCTTCAGGTATTTAAGTGTAGTGACTGCTTATATTAATTACATCAAAGTAACTCGTTGTGTAACTCCATCGTACCGCGGCCCTACATCGAAAAACATCGTCGTGCCCTACATCGAAACAGAAGCGAGGCCCAACGAAATAATAAGGTAAGGCTATTCCTTTCCTTTCTTTACCATTAAGCAGCGCAAATACCGAAGGCAAATAAACATAAAGAGGTCCTTTGAAGACCTACATATACATAACTCTCTAACGAAAAAACATAGGGCTTTTGTCGTTAACTCTCCACTGAAATCTGTAGGAAATTTCCAATGGATGAGGGTAACAGGCAATCAATCCATAGCCCTATAGTTTTTTCATAACAAGGATTCTGAATATATTATTATTTTTCTAGCGTTTAGGTGATGTGTTCTGCCGAATATTAACTGAGTGTTGTTGTTATGATCACAAGAACAGATAATTTCCTTACTTTATTGTTTAAACTTTAAACGATAAAGTCAGGGGCGCCGGAAGCAATTTGATATTGGGGGGAAATCTCAGTAAGGGGCGTTTTTTTCAATATAAAGTTTTAAGTTTTATCATCCATATGCACCTATGTAGTAAAGAAAATGAAAGCAGATGAAATAAACCATCGACATACTTTTATTTACATGTAAGATAAAAATAAGATTACTTCAAAATAGTAAATGCGTTGCGCCGTTTTGAGTCACCTCGGGTGACGAATTCATTGACGAGTTCCCGAAGGTTTAGATTGTCTAGTCGCTCTTGGTAAAGATTCAGCATAGTCACTGAGTTGAGCCGACGTTGGGTCACTCTGCTGCGAAGGTAGGTTTTCAAACGCCGTAGCCTACTAAAGGCACGCTCAGGGGTAGCCGTTGTCGCAGGGTGAACAAGATAAAGTCGACAGAGCTGAATCACCTGTGGAATCATGAGCTTCACTGACGATTCTCCAATACGCTCAATTATCTCCTTGCAGGTCATGCTTCCATCAGATGCAGAACGAAGATTTCTTAGGCCCTTCAGTTGTGCCGCAAGTCGATCTACATCGAGGTCATCTTGAAAGTGGTTCTTGAGGAGAGTTAGATTGACCTCATTCAGGTTTCTCTCATTCCATGCGTCGTGTAGAAGAGATTCAGTTGCTAGTAGAGAAGGCAGACCCTTGAAAGTAATGCGCTCTTTCAAACCTTGGATCACATTGTCCAGAGCGTCAAAAAATACTGCACGATACATGTCTTCAAGATTTTCAAACTTGTGTCTCTCGTTCTGCTGTAGTCTCCTTGGTGCTCGCGGTTGTCTGGGTAATGTTGGAGGTTCAACATCATTGGCATCTGCTGCTACGCAAGTTTTCATCCACATTGTTCGAAAATTATTTTCTTGCCGCATGAGTTCCAACTCGACAAATGCATGTTTTGTCAAAACGATACCTTCTCCAGCGGACAAGTCTTTTGCTTGCAAAGTCCGACAAAGACGCTCAGTTACTTCAAAAATTGCTAAAGACATTGCCAAACATATGTGGTAGTCAAACTTGTACGTTGCTTCGCTAAATCCGTGTGTACGGGCCTGTGCCTCTCTAAAATGAACATTCTCTTCAATCATGGACAATGCCTTTCGAATAACATTGTTCTGAATGAAGAGTCCTTGCAGAGCCTTAAATCGGACAGTGAATCTCGTCGGACAAAGTGGACGTACATGTGTTTGAGGGCATTGAAGTGAAATGACTGCTTCTTTGACAATCGCACAGCGTTTTGGGGAATCTCGAATGAACACAATAACATCTTGAGCCAAATTCAAGAAGTTTCGCAGTTGTGGTACTTGTTTCATCATGTCCTGTGATGCGAGATGAACACAATGCATGTAGCAATGGCTTGTACAAATTCGAGATTTCTCATGCTCCAGTTTCTTGGCCACTCCAGCCCGTTGACCTTGAAATGTTGAGGCACCATCGAAGCAAGAGCCACGGCAATTCTTCAAGCTAATGCCGTATCTAAGAAGAATATCAGTAATGACCTTGAAGATAGTTTCTGCATCGCATTTATCCAGTGCATGTAACCCAAGAAAGTGTTCATCGATTTTCAAATTTTCATCAACGATACGCACACACAAAGCCAGCTGTTCAGTTCTTGAGATATCAGACGTTTCATCGGCAAATATGGAATATGCTTGATTGCTGACATCATTTGAGATGCTCCTCATTACTGCCAAGGCCATAAGTTATATGATTTCTTCCTGAATTTGATGCGAAGTGAACGATTGCTTTCTTTGTAGCCACTTCTTCAGACTGTCATCATTTTCGGAGCGCAAAAGCAGAAGTTGGTGAAAGTTGCTGTTGTCATCCAGATGACCACGAGTTGCCAGTCCTTGCCGTACCAAATAACTCAATGTTGAAAAGATGGTCAACATGTTTTTCGTATTCTCCTCTCTTGTTTTTTGGAAATCAGTCTTCAGCTGTGCAGACACATTTTCGCCTTGCCATATTGATTCCATTCTGTAGAGCATGAATGAATGACAGCCACTACTTTCATGATTGTCAAATGCTGATGTAGCCTTCTTGTAATTGTTGAATCCTTTGGTCACAAACGCTTCGTCTGATTTAGATGGAAAATTCAGTCCATGCTCATGATCTTGTCGGCACACATGACAGAACACAGCACCATTTCCATTATTTGCAAAGACGTCAAATTCCAGCCAGCTGTAAGATTTGTACCATTTAGGCAGAAATTTCCTTCCATTCTTGTCCGGCTTGAAGGTCACATTGAAAGGTTGAAGTGAATATCCACGAATAGTGGGTGGAGGAGTCACAGAAGAGGGCGCCAGTGCCACAGGCGGAGGAGTCACAGAAGAGGGCGCCACTGCCACAGACAGAGGAGTCATAGAACTTGTGACAGAAGAGGGCGCCAGTGCCAGAGACGGAGGAGTCACAGAAGAGGGTGTCACAAGTTGAGGAGGCACCACTGGTTGCATGAAATCCCGTATACTTCGACATTCTTTGGCACTTTTTTCAAGATCCTTCTTTCTCTTCAACTTCCGACATTCAGCACCAGATGCACGGCGTTTCATCTGAAAAAACAATACAATTCATCTGTAAAAACAATACAATTCCCACATCTCATGGGGGGCGTATGTATGATGTAGGGGTGTACACCTTACCCTTAACAACTTTTGGGGGGGCAAGCGCCCACCCTGCCCCACTTCCGGCGCCCTTGAATAAAGTAAGTAAATAAATTTGGTACACTGTGAATACAAACAAACAAACAAACAAACACTTTATTTCAAACTTAACAGGTACAAACATTATACAAGTGGTCCATAGAAGATTAAGAGATAGTTGTCTGGAGCAGTGACTATGTAGGCCAGTGAAACACTATGAATAACAGGGGCGGATCCAGAACGATCTGACCGATGCATGTGCATCGGTCAGATCGCTCTGGATCCACCACTCAATAATGAACATACAGTTGCCTACGCCAATGCTTCCAGATTTGAGATCTATAAAATATATCGGAGGTCAGTCCACTAACCATGGCTTCTATTATCTTATTGACTGACTCACCAAACCTAATGATAAATCTAAATACAAAATTGCGTATGACACTGGCATACTTAGGCACCTAATTGACTACAAACAGCATACTGGCACTAGAAGGAGCACATTTATAAATCTTGGAGGTTTTAATTAATGAACTCATAAAAATATTATTATATGCAACATACAGTTTTCTCATATTATACATCCTGTAGTTCCATTACAAATGAGCTATATACATTGCGATACAAAAAGTTTTGAACGAGACCAACTTAACATCCACTGTAATGTAAACAGGGCGGCGCTAGGCTGTATGTAGCCCTAGGCCAGGGTTGCCAGTTTGGTCGGTTTTCGGCCAAATCTGAGATTTTTTGCCATTTCTGATGTTTGGCCATGAAAAAAGTATTTGGCCGATTTTTGACCTTTTTTATGCTCATTTCCAGACTACCCAAAACTGATCCAAAATTAGTAAATTTGTACGGAAATAAATATTAAAGAAACAGTTTCAAGATCCCGGCGAGGATTCGAACACGGCCGTCAAACGTCGGGTTCTTGAAACTGTTTCTTTAATATTTATTTTCACAGCGTGCTACTACGCTTGTATATATAATTAGGGGGGGAACAGAAATGGTGACCCCCAGTTTTCTGGTCTTTAAAAGTTGCTGTCATACAAAAGAAGTAAAATGAACCATGTTTCACAAATATCTGATGTCATTAACTCCCCTGTACATGCCCTCTGAAGTTTACCTTACCTTACCTTAAATTTACCTTAAAGCGTTTCTGCCTCAAGGGTGCGCTGCTCCCACGAAGTCCACTCAGCGCCTCCTGAGGCGGGGCCACGACGGGGTCGCCACCCTTCTTTTCTCTTGCTCCTGCCATACGATTTGGTCCCCTATTGAATTTGTGGGGGCTGGTCTGGCAGAGGAATACCCTGACACTGTGGGTTGGTCGGGTATGTTGGCTAAAAACATGTCCAAGTGTTTTTTAAAAGTATCTACTGGGACTGCACTTATATCTCTAAGGTATTGAGGCAAGGAGTTAAACAGGCGAGAACCCTGCCTAGAGATACTATTATATTGAAGGGTTTGAATCCTTCTCAGACTGTTTGGTGGGAGGTGATATTTTTTACACATTCTGCCAGTTCTTGTTAAGGTGGGCACAATTGGTTCAGTATTGGGGGCAACTAAAAGCCCTTCTAGAATTTTCCAGGTGTAGATTAGGATATGTATCTCAAACCTTCTCTCTATGGAATAAAGGTTGAGGCCTCTAAGCCTATCCCAGTAGTTTAATTTGTTTTTACTCACCTGTTGCCCATCAGGTTGTTTAATATACGAGGTAAAGGTTCTTTGTAGGCCCTCAATTTTTTGCAATTCATTCTGTTTGTGGGGAAACCATAATTGAGAGCAGTAGTCAATGCGTGGAAGGACAAGTGATTTCCACAGGGTAAGCATGGTCATACTGTCCCTAGTTCTGAATGTCCTCAGTATATATCCTATTAGTTGTTTGCATGATGAGGTTACTTTGACAATGTGCCTGTTGAATGTTGCATCTTCAGATAATATAATCCCTAGATCCCTGACATGATCAGTTTGTGCAATATCTTTTCCTGTGGGTCCAGTGTAGTTGAATTGTTCTTTCAGGTATTTATTTGGTCCATACTTAATTAGTTCAAATTTGTCTTCATTGAAGGCCATATTGTTTGCATCTGCCCATGCATATATAGTTTGTAGATCTTTTTGTAGCTCTACACAGTCTTCTTTTTCTGTAATTGGTCTTAGTATTCTGGTATCATCTGCGAATGACAGGAGAGAGCTTCCTAGGTTACAGTTTATATTGTTTAGCATTATAATGAATAGAATTGGTCCTAGTACTGTGCCTTGCGGCACTCCACTAATCACTTCTTTTTCTATAGATCTTGCTCCATTTACAGTTGTTATTTGTTTTCTGTCAGAGAGAAAGGCATGGATCTATTTTCCTACTTTTCCACAAATACCAAGCTCTTTTAGTTTATGGAATAATATACCATGGTCAACCTTGTCAAAAGCTTTTGCAAAGTCTAGATAGATGACATCAACATTGTGGTTTTCTCCCAAGTATTGTAGGATTGTATTGCAGTGGTCTGTAAGTTCAGTAAGGCAGGATCTCTTGTGTCTGAAGCCATGTTGAAAGTCTTCTAAGAGATGCTGATATTAACAATGAAAATTATTAGCCACTTTATCTGGTTTTGTTAAAAAAATACGGTAATTATTCGTTTTTTGACCCAGTCTCTCGTTATAATGAGAGCAAACGTTTCTGGTCAATTTGGAGGTGCTCTGCATGAATCTGCCATCTGTTTCCTGTGCAAATGCGTAGTTTTCGAGATATCGTCATCTCGAAAACTACGCATTTGCACAGGAAACAGATGGCAGATTCATGCAAAACACCTCAAAATCGACCAGAAAAGTTTGCATTTGTGCTAAACACAACCTAACCTAACAACCTAACTTAACCTAACCACCTAACCACCTAACCTAACCAGTCACCTTATTTTGGAGGATATAGTTCTGCAATTGCAGTAAGGAAGTGATGCAGAACTGTAGAATCGTCAGGATGTTCTGCCAGGAACAAGTATCGTGCAAAATATTTCCGGTAATGAGGATGTCTATTCCCAGCACGTAAAACCCACGATTTCACATCCTTCCATTTTTTTTACGGCACCTAAACACCTTCGAGTCTTGTCTTAAAATATAGGCAGTATTACATTTAGGGCAAATCACGGATGTCGGAATTATGCCGTGATTGGAAAAAAAATCTAAACTTTTATCTTCATCGAGGCCAACAAGGCGGATTAGGTCTTCGAAATCAAGTTCACAAGATTGACATGTCATACCAGTAGAATGAAAATTACCACACTAACCAGAAACAGAAAGAAGTAGCCAAAAAAGGCCACGTAGCCAAAAAAGGCCATGTAGCCAAAAAAAGCCAAGAAAAATCTCCAAAAAAGGTAGGCCAAATAAACAAACCAACCGAAATTTATATACATACATATTAGAAAATAGAAAATATATTTTTAAAAAATGTACATTTTGTACAAATTTGCACAAGATAATATATATATTTTCTTATTCAGCTTTGATTGGTTATTCAATATATATTGCTGTTATAGCTGGGTGTGACTGGGTCAAAAAACGAATTCATATTAACCGAATAGATATATATATATATATATATATATATTTTTTTTTTTAAGTTCGGGAAGAACCGATTCGCCTCTATTTAAAAGGGCATATCTCGGCGGAAAAACAAAGAAAAAGTGAGAGGAAAGACAGAGGAAAAAGAAAGGGTGGAGGGGACAGTCGAAGTGGAAAAAGACCAAGGATGACAAGGACTGCAGGGTCGAGCCCCATCATATATATATATATATATATATTTTTAATTGGGTTGTTTAACCTCCTTCGCAACATCTGAGGTCATATGACGGAGGGGACCTACAGTTTTACGTGGGATCCGAACCAGGGGTCGCTACATAATCTGGGCGCAGAGGACGGTCTCCCATCCAACTACTACCCAGACCCAATGTCGCTTAACTTCGCTGATCTCCGAGAAGCAGTGTTATGACATTGGCCACTATGTAGCCCATATATATATATATATATATATATATGTATATATATGTATATATATATATATGTATATATATATATATATATGTGTATATATATATGTATATATAGCAAGGAATAAAGTATTTACCATTTGTTGTAATTTATGTATTAAAATAAATATTTTCCTATGGATCCAGACTTTCGGCCCACCCTGTATATATATATATATATATATAAATATATATAAATATATATAAATATATATATATATAATGTTATAATGTTTCAGACCAACAAAGACCCTAGGATCCACTCATGGCTGGTCTACCTAACTCTGTTCGTAATCGTGTACTGTGTATGTCCTCCATGGTGGCGGAGGGGACCTACAATTTTACGTGGGTTCTGAACCACAAGAACATAAGAAATTTATGTAAAAACTGCCGGTAAATTGGCAACAACCAATTTTTACGAAACAATATTTATGAATTTAAAACTAATTAATTATTGATTTAAAACTAAAGATAGAATCTCTGGATCCAGAGGATCAAGTCATAATAGACTACTATCCACAAATATGTACAATCTATATCTATTTATAACGGACATGCAAATATATCAGATCCAAAGAATCCAGTCAATTTTATTACGGTATCCATCAAGTCACGGTCCATATCGATTGCGGACCAAGTCAAAATTTACAACCATATACATTACACTTATGAGGAAAAGTGTAGGTGTGGCTGTAAAGACTGTACAGTAACATAGAAATGTGTGTGTACCCATTATGGGTCTCCCATTTAAAGGTGTTTGTGGGGCAAGTGAAGATCATGAGTTTTTCAATACCTCACAGTACTATGGGGGGCACCGCTCGGCAGAGGAATCTCTTTAAATAGGGTGTGTAAGGACAGAGAGTATCCCCTAACCCAAGATGCTGCCTCCCTATATCCCACAACACTTGTGCTGAGATGTGGGATCTATCCCCACAAAGCCTTAATTTTACTACCTTAAACTATACCCTTTCTATCAACATATGCGTCTAATCGATTTTTAAACATGTTTATAGACGTGCTACTAATTACTTCTACCGGCAAACTATTCCAGCTATTTAC
This sequence comes from Bathynomus jamesi, assembly GCA_023014485.1. Lineage (NCBI taxonomy): Eukaryota > Metazoa > Arthropoda > Malacostraca > Isopoda > Cirolanidae > Bathynomus > Bathynomus jamesi. The sequence continues at coordinate 182,346 of JAJOZX010003931.1, read as the reverse complement.
TATTCTACGCGTAAAAAAGTTTTTCGCAACTGCTGTCTCGAACCTTCTACTTGTCAATTTACACCCATTATTTCTAGTCCTATTATATTGAGATATTTCGAAAAAGCTATCTCTATCTACGTTATCAAACCCATTCATAATTTTGAAAACCTGGATTAGATCACCCCTCAGGCCTCAACCTCCTAGTCTTGAGTGTTGTCAATTTTAACTCCTTAAGCCTATCCTCGTACGACTTTGACCTAAGCGCCGGAATCATCTTAGTTGCTCGTCTTTGAACTCTCTCAATTTTGTCTATATCTTTGCGCATATATATATATACATATACACTATATGATCAAAAGTATTCGGACACCCCGGAAAATCCGCATTTCTGCAAATATCACCTTTGCCGAAAGGTATGCTGGGAAAAAGCGTGGCGAAACTATAATGCTGAGGTGTTCTGTTAAGTTATCAGTAACTGTTGTGAAGCCATGCCGCGCGGACGTGAACTCTCCGAGTTCCAACGTGGACTCGTCATCGGATGTTATTTAAGTAACGTTTCTATACGAAACATTGCAGCCAAACAGGATATACCAAAGTCGACTGTAGCGGATGTTATCATGAGATGGAAGCACGACGGTGCAACTAACGCGAAAAAACGTTCCGGACGACCACGCAAACTGACGGAACGTGATAGAAGTAGTCTGGTACGACATGTCAAGAAGTCCCGCATGTCCTCTGCCGCTTCCATCGCTGAGGAGGTAGGAAGAGCATCCGGTACCTCCGTTAGTACTGTAACTATCCGCAGAGAGATGCACAGACTCGGTTATTATGGTAGAGCAGCTGTACACAAGCCACTGATTACAAAAGTTAATGCCACGCAGCGTTTGGCCTGGTGTGTCTCCCGTCGTTCCTGGACCGTGGAGGACTGGAAAACTGTTCTTTGGAGCGACGAGTCGCGGTATTCACTCTTCCAGTCTGATGGGCGTGTTTGGGTGTGGCGACAGCCCGGAGAACGGCTTCTTCCTGACTGTGTACGTCCAACGGTGAAGTTCGGTGGAGGGTCCATCATGGTATGGGGTTGTTTTTCCTGGCTAGGGCTCGGCCCGTTGGTTGTTATACCCACTACCATGAACGCTGACGTTTATCTCGACGTTCTGGACAATTCGGCCCTCCCTACACTGTGGCAATACTACGGAGATGGCCATTGTTTGTTTCAACAGGATCGAGCTCCCTGCCATACTGCAAGGCGTGTGCAGGACTGGTTTCGTGAAAATAAGGTGGATTTGTTAGACTGGCCTGCTCAGAGCCCCGATCTCAACCCAATCGAGCACATGTGGGACGAACTGGAGCGACGGATACGAAACCGCACACCACGCCTCGCTTCACTTGCATCTCTTGCATCAGCTCTGCAAGAGGAATGGCGAGCCATTCCTGCACAGAGTTACCGAAAACTGGTGGAAAGTATGCCTCGACGTGTTGACGCTGTAATAAAAGCAAAGGGTGGACCTACTGGTTACTAAATGCCATAATAAAACCATTTTTTCCCAAAACCATGCGGTGTCCGAATACTTTTGATCATATAGTGTATATATATATATATATATATATATATATATATATATATATATATATATATATATCCCCCTCCCCGCGGGCGGTCTTTCTGGGGTGGATCGCCCGTGGGCTCCTGCCTCCATGTGGCGAGGGGGGTCAGCCACGGCTGGGGGCCCTGCCGGGTCCCTGCCCGGTTGCGAAGTGGACTTTTAGCATACCCTGCTATCCTACAGCCCCCTCTTTCCTGTCTTCCCCTCTTTACCCTCTTCCTTGCCCCCTCTGTTTTTTCTGCTTTCTCTGTTCACTTCGCGCGCCCTGTGGGCTGCCGGGGCTGGTCGCTGGTTGTCTCACTCCCATGGCCGGGGCCTGACTAAGTTGGCTGGTAGGTTGCCCAGGCCTGGGACCCTGGGGGGCCTTGGTCTTTGCTGCCGGCGGGGGAGAACTTTCGACGCTGCAAGGGCCCCTTTTGAAACGGGGGTACCTACATGGGATGAGGCACCCATCCCCCGCCGGCGTGCACTTGGTCCCCTTGGGCCCCGGGTAATCGGTTCCCCGTGGCCCCGGGCGCGAAACAACAATAAACATTTTCTATGGAAACACTTACAAATCTAATGGACCTCGTTGACGACCCGGCTTGTGCATCTGACCTCCCTCTGACTACCTCTTTGGACCGTGGGTCTGGTAAGGGCAGTCGGCAGCCCTCGCCCACCCCATCTGCTCTTCTTGCCGACACCACCTCTCCCTCTCTTCCCCAGGCTCGTGGCGCCGCTGCCCGACCCCCGCCAGTAGCGGATGGACCTGCAGTGGACCCCCCGACCCCTGGATCCCCCCATATTCCACGTCCCGATAGGGACCCACCTGCTTTTTCGCCCTCAGGTGGGAGGCCCGCGGCCCCGGTCGCCTCCCACTCCGGTCGGGCCTCATCGCCCCCAGCCCCCTCGGCCCCTGGGGGACGTGGGACCCGAAGTCGCCGTCCGCCTTTCTCATCTTCTCGCCCCCTCGAAGTTCCGGTGGTGTTTGGCCAGACGGCTTCACTCGGCCTTAGGATGATGGACAAGTTCCTCGTCCTCCGCCCCTCCTCCTCCAAGCCCCTCCCCACTAACCACGAACGCCTCTTTCGAGCGATCCATGGGAAGACGGGGATGGCGCGTTTTGACCTTCGGCCTCAGAGGGATGGCTCCATTTTGATAAGGTCGCGTTCCTCTGCCGAAACCTCCTCTCTGCTCGCTATCCCCGATGTCCTGGGCTGCGGGATCACGGTGACTCCCCACCCCCGCCTCAATCAGTGCCAGGGCACGATCTACACTGCTCATCTTCTACCCATCCCAGTGGAGGACCTCCAGACTGACCTCGCCTCCCAGGGTGTGGTGAGAATATACCGTTTTCGCGACAGATCACGATCCCCAGCCGTCCCTTCTCCTCGCCTTCTCCTTACTTTTGACTCACTGGTGCCCCCCATTTCGGTATTCTGGGGCTTTGGTGAGAGACGAGCATGCGAATTCTTGGTTCGCCATACGTGCCAGATCCTACGCGCTGTTTTCAGTGCAATAGGTTTGGCCACGTGAGCAGTTCCTGCCGTCAGCCGGCCCCATTGTGTGTCTGCTGCGGCGGCCCTCCCCACCTCTTGCCCTGTACTGCTCCGCCTTCCTGCACCAACTGTCATGGACCGCACCCTGCTTCATCCCGCTCTTGCCCATCCTTCCTCTTTGAGAGGGAGGTTCGGGCCCTCTGTTCATCAGAATTTCTCAGCGCTCGGGAGGCGCGGGACTGGTTGCGTGGCCGCGAGGCCCGGCGTGGTACCTCGTACGCCGAGGCTCTCCGTCCCCGGCCGCCGCCGGCCCAGACCCCGTCCTCACCGGTGGTTCCCGACACGCCTCCACTTACCGTGTCCGCTACTCCCTGTCTATCCTCTGCCGCCCAGCGGACTCCCGCCGCGGCTCCCTGTACTACCAGCGCGTCCCCACGTGCTCCCTCCGCGAACGCCGATGCTTCGTCGGCAACCCCCCCTGCCCCTTCTACGCCCTCTCCACCGGCGCTTTCGGCCACCCCCATTCCGGACCGTGACCCGCCGTCGCCCATGCGGGCCGCACGATGGAGGGGAACGGGCGCAAGCGCCGCGCCAATAGTGACCCCAAAAGGTTCGAGGCCATAGGCCTCGCATCACCTTCCTCTCCCAGACACAAACGCCCCCTTCGCCCTACCATCCCGGTGTCCTCGCCATCCCCGCTGCGCAACCGTTATGGACGCTCCCCCTGGGGTCCCCGACGACCCTCGTGGTGGGGGCGGAGATACATCCCTCACCGGTTCGGTCGATGAACCCACTGGAGGGGGAACTCGCCCACCTGGTCGGCGTGGATGGGATGAGCACGCCCCCGCGCGTGACCTACCCCACCTCTCTCCATGACCTGCCTATGCATCTGGGTGAGGTATCCTTTTCCACTCCCCCTTGTAGTCCAGCCTCCCCTGCACCTCCGGTGAAGGGAGGGGCCTTCTGGATACCCCTCACATCCCCTTCTCTGCATCGCTCTCCCCCGGGTGTCCGGGTGACTCCTCTTCAGGAGGATTTGCCAGCGTCAGTTTCCACATCGCCCCCCCGTCGGGGTGACCCTCGCCTTCGCCCACGTTCGGCGTCCCCGGTGCTTGGCAGGTTGTGGTCTGGAGTGCCTCATATTATAGTATTAGATTTTTTTTCAAATTTTAATTGTCCATGTTCACCCCACTTTTTGGAGCTGCCATATTTTATTATATCCTACATCCTTGGTGTACTTCTACTCTATTTTTAACAAATTTCATGAAATAATTTTAGGTGTTTACCATTACATACACTATTTTATATATATATATATATATATATATATATATATATATATATATATATATATATACATATATATATATATATATATATATATATATACACGATGAGCGTGCGAATTCTCAGTACGACCATACGTGCCAGATCCTACGCGCTGTTTTCAGTGTAATAGGTTTGGCCACGTGAGCAGCTCCTGCCATCAGCCGGCCCCGTTGTGTGTCCGCTGCGGCGGCCCTCCCCACCCCTTGCCCTGTACTGCTCCGCCTTCCTGCACCAACTGCCATGGACCACACCCTGCTTCATCCCGCTCTTGCCCGTCCTTCCTCTTTGAAAGGGAGGTTCGGGCCCTCTGTTCATCAGAGTTTCTCAGCGCTCGGGAGGCGCGGGAGCGGTTGCGTGGCGGCGAGGCCCGGCGTGGTGCCTCGTACGCCGAGGCTCTCCGTTCCCGGACCCCGTCCTCACCGGCGGTTCCCAACGCGCCTCCACCCACCGTGTCCGCTACTCCCAGTCCATCCTCTGCCGCCCAGCGGACTCCTACCGCGGCTCCCCGTACCACCAGTGCGTCCCCACGTGCTCCCTCCGCGAACGCCGATGCTTCGTCGGCAACCCCCCCTGCCCCTTCTACGCCCTCTCCAGCGGCGCCTTCGGCCACCCCCATTCCGGATCGTGACCCGCCGTCACCCACGCGGGCCGCACGACGGAGGGATAGGGGCCGCAAGCGCCGCGCCAGTGGTGACCCCGAAAGGTTCGACGCCATAAGCCTCGCATCACCTTCCTCTCCTAAACACAAACGCCCCCTTCGCCCTACCGCCCCGGTGTCCTCACCGTCCCCACTGCGCAACCGTTATGCACGCTCCCCCCTGGGGTCCCCGTCGGCCCTCGTGGTGGAGGCTGAGATACACCCCTCTCCGGCCCGGTCGATGGACCCACTGGAGGGGGAACTCGCCCGCCTGGTCGGCGTGGGTGGGACGTGCACGCCCCCGCGTTTGACCCGCCCCATCTCTCTCCTCGACCTGCCAATGCCTCTGGGTGAGGTATTATTTTCCACTCCCCGTAGTCCTGCCTCCCCCGCACCTCCGGTGAAGGGAGGGGCATTCTGGATACCTCTCACATCCCCTTCTCTGCATCGCTCTCCCCCGGACGTCCGGGAGACTCCTCCTCTGGAGGACTTGCCGGCGTCTGGTTCCACATCGCCCCCCGTCGGGGGGACCCTCGCCTTCGCCCTCGTTCGGCGTCCCTCACTGAACTCCGGGGCTTTCCGATTCCCTCTTTAATCTCGGGCCGCCCGATCGGCCCACCCACCCCATAATCATCCTTTACGCTGACCTTCCTACCCCTCCCTATACCTCGCTCCTGCAGTGGAACATCCGCGGGCTCCTGGTAGGCCTCGAGAGTCTCTCCTCTCTCCTGGCCTCCAGGTGTCCGGCGTGTTTCTGCCTTCAGGAGACGATTCTGGGATCCCGTTCCCTCCCTCGAGTGTCCGGTTACTGCGGGCTCCCTTCCCCGCCTCTCGATGGGGCGGGGAGGGGGGGCGCCGCGGTCTTCGTGCACCGCTCCGTCCCTTTCCGCCCCCTCCCGCTCCGTACAGTCCTGCAAGCTGTGGCCGTGCGCCTTTTGGGCGCCAGCTCACGGTCTGCTCTCTTTACCTCTCCCCTAACGTACGCCCTCCACCCGATTCTCTCCGTGACCTAATTCTCCAGCTTCCCCGCCCTTTTCTGATTCTCGGGGACTTCAACAGTCGGGACCCGGCCTGGGGGGACGTTTGCTCCACCTTTCTCTCCGGGACCCTTCTCTCCCTTATGGACGAGCTCGAGTTCACCTTTCTGAACGATGGCTCCCCAACCTGCCTTCACTCGGCCCATGACAGTTTCACCTGTATCGACCTTTCCCTGGTTTCCCTCGAAATCGTGACGGAGTTCACCTGGGAGGTCCTGCCGGATTCTTCCGGCAGTGACCATTTCCCAGTGTGTCTTACCCCGACCCGTCTCCTCCCCCCCACCTCTGTCCGCCCGCGCTGGCTGTTCGCCCGAGCAGACTGGGCCTCATACGCGAGGGGCACGGCGATCTCGCCATCAATTCCTGCCTTTCCCTCCGTCAATGAGGCCCTCGCCTTCCTCGAGAGTAAGATCCTCTCGGCTGCCGCCAGTTGCATCCCCCGTACCTCTGGCTCCCCCAGACCGCGAAGCGTCCCATGGTGGACCCCAGAGTGCTCCCATGCCGTTCAGGAGCGGCGCCGTGCCGGCCGCCGCTTCTACCGGACCCGCCAGCTGGAGCACAAGATAGAATTTCAGCGCCTGAAGGCAGTGGCCCGTCGGGTCCTGAAACTGGCCCGGCGTACCTCCTGGCGGAGTTACGTGTCCGGGATCTCCTCCTCGACTGCCCCCTTGACTGTTTGGCGCAAGGTGCGTAGCTTTGAGGGGACCCGTGTCCCCCCTCGACCCCCGGTGCTTCGGGTCGGGGACGACGAGTTCGTGTCCGATCCGGAGGCCGTCGCGAACGCACTCGCGGCGCACTTTGCAGCCATCTCCAGTTCCGATTCCCCCCACTCCCGCCGCGACCCACCGGAATTTCCACCTCATAGGAATGACCCCTATAATCACCTCTTCCACATGACAGAGCTTCGGGAGGCCCCCGCCCCCGACGCTCCTCCGCCCCCGGCCCCGATAATATCCCCTATGACCTTTTACGGCATCTCCACCCCTCTGCTCTCAGCTTTCTACTGGACCTCTATAACCGGATTTGGTTGGAGGGTTCATTTCCGGACCGATGGCGTGAGTCCATCGTCGTCCCCATCCCGAAGCCCGATAAAGACCCCTCACTCCCGTCGAACTATCGCCCCATTTCCCTAACATGCTGTGCCTGCAAGGTGATGGAGGCGATGGTCGCCTCGCGGCTGTCCTTTACCTTGGAGGCGAGTGACCAGTACCCTGCTACCCAGGCTGGTTTCCGGCGCTTCCGGTCTACCACCGACCCCCTCCTTCTCCTTAGCCATGACGTGCAGGAGGCTTTCTCCCGGCGTCAATTTGTACTCGCCGTCTTTTTCGACCTCCAGAAGGCCTACGATACTACCCGGCGGAGCGCGGTCTTCGACTGCTTACGCTCCCTGGGTTTCGTAGGCTTTCTCCCTTCCTTTATTTATAACTTCTTGTCCGCCCGTTCTTTCCGCGTCCGCATCGGTTCTGCCCTCTCTGACCGCTTTCCGTTGGAGGAGGGTGTCCCTCAGGGTAGTGTCCTTAGCGTCTTGTGTTTCTCACTCGTGATGAACACAGTCGCTACGGTCCTGCCTACATCCGTTCGTAGCTCCCTCTATGCCGATGACCTGGCTATCTATTGCTCTGGCCGCCTCCCGTCTTTGGCTGAACGTCGGCTCCAGCTAGCCATCAATGCGGTGGTTCGCTGGGCGTCCTCGGTTGGCTATGCTTTCTCACCCTCTAAGTCTTCCAGTATGCTTTTCCGTCCTCGGCGCCTCCGTCTGTCGCATACCTTCGCTCTTACCCTTGCCGGCACTCCTCTTCCCCTCGTCCCATCCGTTAGATTCCTGGGTATGACCCTCGACGGATTTTTCGGTTGGGTTCCACACCTTAGGCGGTTGCGGCAAACATCTCGCCGCACCCTCTCCCTTTTGGGTCATCTGTCCCACACGACCTGGGGGGCGGACAGGCGTACTCTGCTGCGCCTGTACACCTCCCTGGTGCAATCCCGTGTCGACTACGGCTGTGTGGTCTACAGTTCCGCCTCCTCTCCGGCACTCCGTATGCTGGATCCTCTTCTCCACCGTGGCCTTCGCCTGGCGTCGGGTGCCTTCCGCTCGTCCCCTGTCGCTAGTCTTCAGGTGGACTGTGGACACCCCCCCCTGCCCCTTCGCCGGGGCCTTCTCATGGCGAAGTGTTACCTTCGCATCTGCCGCCTCCGAAGTCCCTACTCTTCTCCGCGATCTCCCAGGCGCTACCCCGGCCTGACACGTGGCATTTCGCTGCCTCTCTGGCCGAGATTTTCTCGTCCCTGGGGATCCCCCCACCCTCTATTCTGCCGTTCTCCTTCGATCTGTCGCCCCCCTGGCGGACCACCCCTATCTGCCGTTGCCAGGCGCTCCGTGGCCTGCGTAAGGAGTCTCTTCCTGCCGTCCTCCGGTCTTCTTTTCTGGCCCATCTTCCCGTCCATTCGGACGACGTTCCCGTCTACACCGACGGCTCGCGCTCCCCTGCAGGTGTCGCGGCCGCCGTCTTCTCTCCGTCATTGTCACCTACCTCCCGGGGTATCCCCCTGCCGGTTCAGGCCTCCATCTTTTCCGCGGAGCTCTTTGCCCTTCTGGAAGCCCTCCGTCTGGTATCGGGTTGTTCGCGGTCCTCCTGTACCATTTTTTCGGACTCGCTGAGCGCCCTTCAGGCGCTCGAGCGCTATGATTCCCCGGACCCCCTCGTACGCCTTATTCAACAGGAGTACCATGTCCTGCACACCGTTCACCGGATCCGGGTCACCTTCTGCTGGGTTCCCGCCCATGTTGGTGTTTCCGGTAATGAGGCGGCGGACCGCTTAGCCCGGTCCGCCGCCTCGCTGCCTCCCCTCCCCCGCCCGCTCCCCTTCTCAGACTATGTGCAGGTCTTTCGTTCCTTTTACGATCGCATGTGGCAACAGTCCTGGGACGATGCCACCGGAAATAAACTCTGGTCCATCCGCCCCCGTCTGTCATATTGGGTGTCCTCTTTCCACCGCTCCAGACACAAAGAGGTCGTCCTTGCGCGGCTTCGCATCGGCCATACGCGCCTCACGCACGGCTATCTTATGTTCCGGCAGGAGGCTCCTCGTTGCGCCTCCTGCCAGTCGCCCCTCACCGTCTCTCACATCCTTGTGGAATGCCCCACCCTGTCGTCAGTACGTCGTCGCGCTTTTCCGTTCCTTTCTGATTTCCCCCTCCCCGAACGTTTACGCCTTATGCTCGCTGAGAGCCCTCTCTTCTCGCTTGACCGTCTTTTCCTCTTCCTCTCCCAATCTCGCATCCTATCTGAGCTTTAGGTGGCTTCTCACCTGTAGTCCGCTGTTCTCCCTTTTCTAGTGCCTTTTCTCCGTCTCCGTTTCTCTTTCTCGTATTCCGCCTCGCCATGATATCCGCTACCATATAGCGGGAAATGGCGGTAAACGCCCCAATACAAAAAAAAATATATATATATATACACGGTGTATATATATATATATATATATATATATATATATATATATATATATATGTGTGGACCAAAAAATGAAGGTTTAAAAATCTTTGTTCCACATGAGTAATGTTATTCCTTTTGCTTACCTTAATCAAATTACAAAATTTGAAACCTCTACGTCAAGTTTTAGGGGTCCCGAGAAAATTGCACTTTTACTTTTAATGCTGAAAAAATTAGTTTTTCCTTATTTTCATAAGTTCTGCTTTATTTTTTGTTGGAAATTCTTTACGATTCTTAAAAACTGTTTTGAGCAGGTATTGTTTGTCCTCTTCTTTAGTTGTCACTGCTTGATTAAATTTTTCAATCAATGCAACACCCCGCTCAGCTGTGTCATTTGTCACTCTAAGGGCACGAACTCTAGCACAGCCTCTTTGGTACTCAGGATCTATTCCCCATGTTGATGCAGAATTTTCAGTGAAGAGAGAATTGAGATGTAGAGCATCAGAGAGAGATTTAGTCCTTGAAGTAACAAAATCAGAAATCCTTTTTTCTTTAAAAGAAGCTAGGGTTACCTTTGCTTCTAAACGTTTCAGTCCCTTATTTCTTGGAGGCATTTTGATATTATTTCGCATTTGCTCCTTTTCTTCAAGGGATATGCTTTTGTCAAAGAAGCTTAATCTAACAAGTGTTTCTGAGAGGTACCACAGATGTCATTTAATGGCATTTTGGGCTTGCTTGATAACACTTGATATCAAAGAATTTTCCTCCATTATTGCAAGATCTTGCAAAAATTTAAGATCAACATTTGGGGCTTCCTCTGGTTGAGAAGCTTTTGCCCAAGATTTTGCATATACTATTGCAACAAATAAACAAATTTCTGTTATTGCATCAAGTTCTTTTTTAGTCATCTTAAATTGATTTTGGAGAAGAAAAAGCTTAAATGCATAAATTCCTTTTGCCATCCATCTTGCATGATGGTACGCTCCAGGTCTCTTCAAGGGAGTATTAGAAATGCTTTCTTTTCCAAAAAACAAGAGAACAAGTTGAAAAAATTCTTTATAATCATCTCTTGGCTGTTTAGAGTTGAGTGCCTCCTTCATGATTAAGACTGTTTGATTTTTTAAATCTTGAACTCTTTCAATTATTCTGCAGCTTTGGGAATCAACAGCAGTTGTGATTTGAGAATGATCCATAAAATCCCATTGAGTTTTGAATCTTTTGAAGATTGGAATATCAGGTTCAGAGGAATGGCCCATAGAAGTCCGGAAGACTTGAGATAGGACAATCTCATAAATATGGTGTCTGCAGGCTAAATATAAAAGCTCTTCTCCAAGTTCTTGTTCAATTTTAGTACAAGCTCCAGCATGGATTCTGGTATTGGATGCTGTTGTGTCAAATGACAGCCCAATAATTCTCTGGGTCATATCATGTTCTTGCAGGAGAGAAATGCAAATACGAGCCATCTCCGTACCCATGCCAGCAGTGACTTTAGGAATTCCCAGCAATTTCTCTTCACCATTCCCACTGACTAACACTGCAATCCTTTCCGTTCTTCCTTCGCCTGTAAGAAAAAGTTAAAATATATAATTTATATATAATTTATATATATTTATTTTTAATATTTTATTTTATATATATTATATTATATTTAATATTTTATTTTATATTTAATATATTTATATATATTATAATTTATATATATATAATATATAATTTTAAATTAAACTTGAGTTATTTTAAATTAAACTTGATTTATTTTAAATTAAACTTGATTTATTTTAATTTGAAGGTAAAATGGTGTAGATTGTGAAAACTAGCTTCAGACAGTGAAATGTAACCTAATTAAATAGAAATTTAGCTATCAAAATGTTTAATTAAAACCAACCAGATAATAACACATTGCCTAGGTGTGAAAACCAGACCCACAACTAAGTTTTTCACCTGAAAGATAAAATATAAATATGCTAAATTAATCAGACAAAAAAACTAACCTGATATCTCTGGGAGCATTTTTTCACCCGAATGAAGAACTAAATGCTTGCTCTTGATATTCTGTTGCTATTTCTTTGCGTAACTTTTGACGAGTTCGAAGCATAGTAGGTTTTGACACTGTAATGTTTTCCAAATTATGGCCCAAAGACTGAGCAACAACAGCATAAGACATAGCTGCATCTCGATTGGAAAGATTCATTCTATCATAGGCTGCTACAACATTTTTGTCAATAGGCTTTGACTTTTTAAGAGCCAACATTTTCTTTTTAAATTGCTCTTCAGAGGGACCTTGAAAATTCATTTCAAGGTTGTCATCATTAGTTGATGATGATGACGATGTGAAATCATCTCTATTGGCAGGCAAGAATGATCTTTTAGATCGCTTCTGCTTTTTGAGGGCTCTTTCACACTCTAATTCTTCACGATGAAGCCTTCTTTTCTCTCTTTTTGCAAGAATTTGGTCTACTGTACCCATGCTACTTTGTGTAGGATATTCTTGCTGGCTTAAGTAGAAAAGCTTGTCTTCTTCATTTGACATCATCAAAAGGGCATTAGAGTGACCAATATCAAGAATTTCAGCCTTAATTTCATCTTTAAACATAGCTTCTTCAATACGGCATTTTTCCTCGGGCCTTTTTCTGTTTTTCATCAATTTATCATAACAGCTTATTAAAGAGTCAATCTTTCGGATGGCACTGTCTCTACGCATTGTGGGAATCCTGGCTTTCTCCCAGTAGGTCATCACTTCATCTAAGCAAAGATTAATGGATCTTCGTCCCAATTTTTCCTCTTTTTGATGGAAGAAATATGTTTGCAAAACTTGCAGTTTTGTAGGTAAGCGGCAACAAAGTATATCTTTATTTAAATGGCCAATGAGCCAAACTTTAGTTTTAGAACGAGTAGCCATTTTTAGTTTAAAAAATTAAATTTCTGAAATAGTAAAATAAACCAGTTAAATTAGGAGATAAAAAGGATAACTAAAAGGTTCAAGCCAATTAGGCAAAGCCTTTAATTTAGAGTTGACCAATTAAGGATAATATATTTTATCCAAAATTTTTGTTTTCCTTATTAATAATTTTCTCTGAAATAATGATCTAAGATTGTTTTTGTACTCTATTAACACCAAAAATTTCTTAAATAAGAAGAAATTTTTTCATAAGTTGCAACTCAAGAGTTGAGTTGATCATTGGTGTTCTAAGTGTGCCTATTCATTGGAAAATTTTTATAAGTCATTAAATCTCGGGACCCCTAAATATTCTCATATTTGACCAAAATTTTGCTGACATGTCTATCTGGTCCAAAGGAACAAGGGCATTAATGTGGAACAAGGATTTCTTCAACTTTATAATTTACCCCCTATTTTGGTCCACACTAAATTATATATATATATAGAGGTGGCCTAGTGGTTAAGATGCTGGGCTGCTAATGGGGCATGGTTCAGATTCCACATTAAACTGTAGGTCTAAGGTGGAGTGAAAAGCTTGACCTTTGTCAGAATGAACAATTCAGGGGGAAGCTAACCAAAGGTACCAAAGATATATATATATATATTATAAAAAGAACTGGAAAGAAAAATGGAAGTAATGAAATAATTTGCATCAAATTAAAAACTGTGATCATATTAGGTCTATGATATGATCACAGTTTTTAATTTGATGCAAATTATTTCATTACTTCCATTTTTCTTTCCAGTTCTTTTTATAATATATATATATATCTTTGGTACCTTTGGTTAGCTTCCCCCTGAATTGTTCATTCTGACAAAGGTCAAGCTTTTCACTCCACCTTAGACCTACAGTTGTAAGCGGCAACAAAGTATATCTTTATTTAAATGGCCAATGAGCCAAACTTTAGTTTTAGAACGAGTAGCCATTTTTAGTTTAAAAAATTAAATTTCTGAAATAGTAAAATAAACCAGTTAAATTAGGAGATAAAAAGGATAACTAAAAGGCTCAAGCCAATTAGGCAAAGCCTTTAATTTAGAGTTGACCAATTAAGGATAATATATTTTATCCAAAATTTTTGTTTTCCTTATTAATAATTTTCTCTGAAATAATGATCTAAGATTGTTTTTGTACTCTATTAACACCAAAAATTTCTTAAATAAGAAGAAATTTTTTCATAAGTTGCAACTCAAGAGTTGAGTTGATCATTGGTGTTCTAAGTGTGCCTATTCATTGGAAAATTTTTATAAGTCATTAAATCTCGGGACCCCTAAATATTCTCATATTTGACCAAAATTTTGCTGACATGTCTATCTGGTCCAAAGGAACAAGGGCATTAATGTGGAACAAGGATTTCTTCAACTTTATAATTTACCACCTATTTTGGTCCACACTAAATTATATATATATATAGAGGTGGCCTAGTGGTTAAGATGCTGGGCTGCTAATGGGGCATGGTTCAGATTCCACATTAAACTGTAGGTCTAAGGTGGAGTGAAAAGCTTGACCTTTGTCAGAATGAACAATTCAGGGGAAGCTAACCAAAGGTACCAAAGATATATATATATATATTATAAAAAAGAACTGGAAAGAAAAATGGAAGTAATGAAATAATTTGCATCAAATTAAAAACTGTGATCATATTAGGTCTATGATATGATCACAGTTTTTAATTTGATGCAAATTATTTCATTACTTCCATTTTTCTTTCCAGTTCTTTTTATAATATATATATATATATCTTTGGTACCTTTGGTTAGCTTCCCCCTGAATTGTTCATTCTGACAAAGGTCAAGCTTTTCACTCCACCTTAGACCTACAGTTGTAAGCGGCAACAAAGTATATCTTTATTTAAATGGCCAATGAGCCAAACTTTAGTTTTAGAACGAGTAGCCATTTTTAGTTTAAAAAATTAAATTTCTGAAATAGTAAAATAAACCAGTTAAATTAGGAGATAAAAAGGATAACTAAAAGGTTCAAGCCAATTAGGCAAAGCCTTTAATTTAGAGTTGACCAATTAAGGATAATATATTTTATCCAAAATTTTTGTTTTCCTTATTAATAATTTTCTCTGAAATAATGATCTAAGATTGTTTTTGTACTCTATTAACACCAAAAATTTCTTAAATAAGAAGAAATTTTTTCATAAGTTGCAACTCAAGAGTTGAGTTGATCATTGGTGTTCTAAGTGTGCCTATTCATTGGAAAATTTTTATAAGTCATTAAATCTCGGGACCCCTAAATATTCTCATATTTGACCAAAATTTTGCTGACATGTCTATCTGGTCCAAAGGAACAAGGGCATTAATGTGGAACAAGGATTTCTTCAACTTTATAATTTACCCCCTATTTTGGTCCACACTAAATTATATATATATATAGAGGTGGCCTAGTGGTTAAGATGCTGGGCTGCTAATGGGGCATGGTTCAGATTCCACATTAAACTGTAGGTCTAAGGTGGAGTGAAAAGCTTGACCTTTGTCAGAATGAACAATTCAGGGGAAGCTAACCAAAGGTACCAAAGATATATATATATATATTATAAAAAGAACTGGAAAGAAAAATGGAAGTAGTGAAATAATTTGCATCAAATTAAAAACTGTGATCATATTAGGTCTATGATATGATCACAGTTTTTAATTTGATGCAAATTATTTCATTACTTCCATTTTTCTTTCCAGTTCTTTTTATAATATATATATATATATCTTTGGTACCTTTGGTTAGCTTCCCCTGAATTGTTCATTCTGACAAAGGTCAAGCTTTTCACTCCACCTTAGACCTACAGTTGTAAGCGGCAACAAAGTATATCTTTATTTAAATGGCCAATGAGCCAAACTTTAGTTTTAGAATGAGTAGCCATTTTTAGTTTAAAAAATTAAATTTCTGAAATAGTAAAATAAACCAGTTAAATTAGGAGATAAAAAGGATAACTAAAAGGTTCAAGCCAATTAGGCAAAGCCTTTAATTTAGAGTTGACCAATTAAGGATAATATATTTTATCCAAAATTTTTGTTTTCCTTATTAATAATTTTCTCTGAAATAATGATCTAAGATTGTTTTTGTACTCTATTAACACCAAAAATTTCTTAAATAAGAAGAAATTTTTTCATAAGTTGCAACTCAAGAGTTGAGTTGATCATTGGTGTTCTAAGTGTGCCTATTCATTGGAAATTTTTTATAAGTCATTAAATCTCGGGACCCCTAAATATTCTCATATTTGACCAAAATTTTGCTGACATGTCTATCTGGTCCAAAGGAACAAGGGCATTAATGTGGAACAAGGATTTCTTCAACTTTATAATTTACCCCCTATTTTGGTCCACACTAAATTATATATATATATAGAGGTGGCCTAGTGGTTAAGATGCTGGGCTGCTAATGGGGCATGGTTCAGATTCCACATTAAACTGTAGGTCTAAGGTGGAGTGAAAAGCTTGACCTTTGTCAGAATGAACAATTCAGGGGGAAGCTAACCAAAGGTACCAAAGATATATATATATATATTATAAAAAGAACTGGAAAGAAAAATGGAAGTAATGAAATAATTTGCATCAAATTAAAAACTGTGATCATATTATTCTAATCTTGAGGGGACTATATCTCGCTAAATTTAAGGTCTACAAATACAATATACTTGCTACTATCTGCACATGTCCATTCCTAGAGGCATGTGGATAATTGAAAAATGTGGATGCTTGACATTCACTTAAGAGAAAAAATGATATAGTATAAAGTACTATATATAGTAGTACTCTACATACAGTAAATAAAAACTGCAAAATAATTATAGAAAATAGAAAACAATTACAATTCATAATAAGTTATTTTATGTTTTGGTAGCTTAACATTAGGTATATACAAGTGAAAAAGAATACACTGAATTAAAGATTGCACTGGTTTATCAAAGCAAAAGAAAATTATAATGAGAAGAAGAGCAGGAGTTGGAGCCATTCAAAGACAAAGGATTCAGCAGGATAAATTTAAAGAGAAAGGATATGAAATCCAAGAGAATCAACTCGAGCAGGTAAAATGGTATATTTTTCTACAGTTCATTCTCTACTTATTTGTATGTACAATCAGTTCAAAAGGTTCTGTTATGAAACTGTTTGTTACCAATATTTTTAGTAAGAAACCTGGAGTTTCGTGATGGGATTTATTTAAACTGACTGTACACTGTTGTTATTTATCTGACTTGTCTATCAGACACTATCCAGGTCAGTATAGCATGTTTGTTCAGTGAAATGGCTTGTAATGAGATCATTTCACTTTTTGTACCCACTCAAAAATCTTGTTATTAATTGCTTCATCGTGACCAAAAAATTGCATTTACACTTAAATCACTTGCTCATATCACCTGGTGGCCTTTATTTGGAGTAAAATATAGCCATGAAATTATTCCAGATATTTGTGGTAAAATGATGGTAGGTAATTTCTACCTACCATCACTCTATTAATGTACTGGCACTGCCAAAGTGTTTATTAATATAGATGGAATGGTAATATGGGTCAACTTCATTGTATTTAGATAAGCTTATAATGGTAGAGGTTTTTTTAATGGTCATCCAGCCATCCAAGATGACTAAGTATTCTAAGTTAACCTCTGAGGTTAAAATTAATGGGCCATTAAAATTTAACACCAGGGGTTAATTTAGAAGTAGTTCATTTAGAATACACGAATACCTCAAAATTCGTCGTTTCAAATTTTGTTGTTTCACAGATTCATCATCAATCTTTTACTACCTATAGTTTCACAATCCATCATTTTTGGAAAAAATGTGAAAAAAAATGATTGAAATTGACGAAATTCAACTGTTTACCAACACAATATGCATTATATTTTGCCAGAAAATGAGTAGAATTTGATTAATTAATCTGTTTAATAACATAATATAGTAAAATGTTTTCTCATTGAAACATGTTATAATCTACCTCGAATTTCATCCTTTCATATTTTGTCGTGTTATTCTGAATGAATTAATGATGAATTTTGAGGTATTCCTGTACTTAGTCATCTCAGATGACTGGATGACTGTTGAAATAAAGGGGTTAATTTAGAATACTTAGTTGTCTTGGATGACTGGAGAACTGTTAAAAAAAACCCTGGTAGCTATATTCATTCATACAAGCATTATCAAAATCATGTTTCCCAATGAATTGGAGTGAGAAGTCAGAAACAATCTTGCTGTAAAATACAGAAGGTAATGAAGAGGAGAAAAGATAAAAACTAAAGCAAGCACATCCATTCACACAGGCATCCTGGTGGATTAGCACCCCATGACATAGCAAATTTGCACACCTACAGTCCTTCATACACCAAGTGTGATGGTGCTTCCAGGTCTTGTCAAAAATGAGTTACAAGGAAAAGAAGTACCTCAAAAGGCCTCGTGGTCCATACCGAGGAGGTACCAATGGCAATGGGTGCCAGGGAAAAATTCCTATATCCTCAAATAGTGTGCAAGATTCAGTCTAACATTTTCTTGAACAGATCCACAAAAGAACTGTTCACAACTTCTGAAGGTAGCCTGTTCCATGTGTCACAGATCCTATAGGTAAAGTAATTCCCATACACACTAGTGCTAAACCATTTCAAATCCACCTTCCAACCATTGTTACGAGTTGGGTTATCATTTAAACTAAACATGCTTCTAAAATCGACATCATTGAACCCACGTAAGAGCTTGAAAACCTTGATGAGTTGACTGCACAGCCTCAGAGTTTCCAGCAAAAACAAATTCAGAGCGCATAAGTGTTGATTGTAGCCCATATGCCTAATGGAAGGGATTAACTTTGTGGCCCTCGCCTGGACTTGCTCCAGCCTGTCAATATCTTTCCTGAGGGTGAGTGACTAGAACTGCACAGCATACTCTAGGTGCGGCTGAACCAGAGAATTGTATAGAGAGAGCACAATCTCTTTGTTCTGAAATCAAAATTGTCTCCTCATATAACCCAACAGCTTCTGAGCTTTCTTTTCCACCTCTACGCACTGTTTGGTAAACTTAAGGTCGCTGCTAATTAGCACACTGAAGTCCTTTTCCAAATCAGTAACTTCAATATTACTCCCCAACATGGAGTAGTCCAACTTGGGATTGGTGTAGCCAATGTGCATGCAGTTGCTTAATTGCTTCAGTCATCCCAACATTGGCCCCAAGCTTAGTATCATCAGCGAATTTGGCGATCCTACTGACGATGCCAGCATCAATATCATTTATGTAGATGATACACAACAGTGGCCCCAAAATGGAACCCTGAGGAACCCTGTTAGTGACTGAGGCCCAACCTCAGTTAGCCCCTTTAATTATAACCCTCTGCCACCTATTCTTCAGCCAGTTTTCAATCCAGCTACCTACTTCCCCAGTGATATGCAGCGCGCAGACTTTGGCCATTAGCTGGTGGTGAGGTATTTTATCAAAGGCTTTCTGAAAGTTGAAGTACTCCACATGACATGGAAAAACTTGAGTAGGTTGGTGAGACATGACCTATGCTGTCTAAACCCTTGTTGGGAGTCCCCAAGCAGCTTGTAGGAATCCAAATGGTCAATGATCTTATCTGCTATATACCCCGCTAATAATTTACCTACAACTAAAGTGAGACTAGAAGCACCGACAATTCAGCGCAAAGACAATTCAGCGCAAAGACAATTCAGCGCAAAGACAATTCAGCGCAAAGACAATTCAGCGCAAAGACAATTCAGCGCAAAGACAATTCAGCGCAAAGACAATTCAGCGCAAAGACAATTCAGCGCAAGTCAGTACAGTTAAAAGTTTAGTTAAAAATAATAAAAATAAATCGCAATAAATAAAAAAGAGAAAAATTTGTATATTTATATATATGCTAAATTGGGTCTGTATCGAAGGAGTGACATTTCAAAGGAGTGACATAAAGGAGTGACATAAATACCGTAACGAAGGAGTGACAAATCGGAGATAAAATTCAAAGGAGTATAATTATTAAAATTTTATTTAAAAAAACAAAATTTGTTAGAATTGTTAAAATTAAGATTTTATTTCAAAAACTAGAAACCTAACCTAACCTAACAGTTGCAAGCCTCTCTTCCCTCTGGATTTGTTCTTTCTTCTTCTTTGTTGGTATTTTCGCGCTGAATTGTCTTTGCGCTGAATTGTCCTGCGCTGAATTGTCGGGTCACGAGTGAGACTAATGGGATGATAGTTCCCTGGACATTCGTGATCCCCTTTCTTAAAGATAGGGATCATGTTGGCTTCCCTCCAGTCACCAGGCACCTGGCCCATCTCCAACAATTGCTTGAAGACTGTAGCTAGGTGGGGAGCCACCTGGTCGTGCACTTCCTGCAAGACTGGGGAGAAACTGGTCTGGCCCAGGAGCCTTAAAAACATTCAGTTCGTCTATTCTCTCAGCAATGACTGCCGCGGTACACCAAATAATATCCAGGCCAGCACCTTCATGCCTGATGCCTGGTTCAGGGATGATGTGGGTGTCCTCCCTGATGAACACTCCTGCAAAGTACTCATTCAGCACATTAGCAATGTGCGCATCAGAGGTCAGCAACACGCTGCTGGGGTCCTTTAATGGGCCGATCATGCTTCTAATGGGCTTTCTACTATTAATGTAACTGAAGAATTCCTTAGGGTTCCCCTTGCAGAGGCTTGCTACCCAGAGTTCTTCATTACATTTAACTAGCCTAACCTTCACCTTCACTTCCCTGCACAGGTGGACATACACCTCAGTGTTCTCATGGGAACGATTGGCCTTTGCCCTCTTATACCCAGCTTTCCTATTTTGGATAGCTGAAGCGATGTCACGACTGAACCATTTAGGCTGTGTTGAAGCAGGGGTGACTGGTTTTGAGGGTATGACAGCAGACTGCAGCACCATAAACTGGTCCTGGAATGCACTCCACACTCCCTCAGCATCGCCACCCACCTCTAACCCCATCTCACCTACGCTATCACGGAGGCCAACAAAGTCTGCCTGCTGTAGATCAAGCTTACTGCCTCTTGAGTTACTATGCTTCACCCAAGAGATGCAGACACAGAACCTAATTAGACTGTGATCACTCCCGCCCAATGATTCGTCAATGGTGAGGCCAGTGACAAGGTTGTCTTCGGTAGTGAATACTAAGTCTAGAATGCTTCTGCCTTGTGTAGGCCCATTGACCCACTCAGTCAGGAAGTTCTCATCAGCAAATTCAATTAGCTTCCTCTCTTTTGCATCAGCAGTCCTGTCTTCCCAGTTTATGCCACAACAGTTGAAGTCTCGTAAAACTACACACACCCTGTCCCCTAGCAGGCTACAGAGTTCAGTGTACAGGGCTGTATCCTCCTCGAGGAGGAGATGTGGAGGTCTGTACACCAAGATTAACCTATAGTTCATCCCTCCCAGGTTCAAATTGATGCCAAGCAGCTCCCATTCTGATCGGAACTGGCAGTCAACCAGACTCAGTGTGTCCCTGATGTATATTAGTACCCCTCCCCCCTCCTTGTGTAACATTCTATACCCAGGAATCTTGAACTCCCCAACTTAGTCCCTATGATCAGTATGAATCCAGGACAGGACTCAGTGATAATAACGATATCCTGGTCTTCTGATGCTAAGAGCAGCTGTAGCTCGCAAAACTTATTCCTAATCAACCTAACATTAAAAAGCACTGCATGGAGGGAGCCTTCCCTATTCTGACCACCCCCTAGCATGACCTATTTCCCAAACAGCCAGGGCTGTTGGGAGTTTAAGAGCCCCTCACCAATGAGGGGCAACCTCCGCAGGAACCTGAGCCCCCTCCAATGGGGAAGGAGAGTCACCCATCTGTACATGGATGCACCCTTCAGTTGAAGGTTCATCTGCCAGCAGCTTAAGATCATCTCTCCCCAGTGGTGGCCCATCATCAATCTCCGGACTTGACCTCACCATATGGTATAGGTGCCAGTCAAGCAGCATGCCTAGCACACCTATACCCTTGACATTGAGGTGGACACCATCCCTCTGATAAAGGTCCCACCTACCTGAAAACGCATCGAAGGGGGTCAATAAACCTCTCACCCAGTGGGATGCACAACTGCACAAGTCTTGCACCCTCTCATTGATGCCAATGACCTTACTGAGTGCATGGTCACTGGCATTCATCCGTGGTAAAATACCCATCAACATTCCCCTGTCTGTCGTAAGTTTTAGATCACCCACAAGAGACATGATCTTGGTGATGATCCCTTCCATCAAACCTACCCTACCGCCTTTGAGGAACATGTTGGTCATTGCCACCAGCGTGGACAATGATTGCAGTCCTCTGACTAGCCACATGCAGCTTCTCTAACTCCTTCCTTAAGTGCACCACTCCCCACCTAGGTAGGCACCTTACCTTCCTCCTGTCCTGATTTGCACAAGCTAAGTACTTCTCCTGGCCCCTGATCTGTGAGTCCCTAATCAAAACAGTGTCTTCCTACTTCGCACACAGGAGACTAAAGCAGTTGGAGGTCCTGACAGTGGCAACTGGGGTCTCGGGTTTCAGATTTGCAGCCATCTTGCCCAGTACCTTTTGATACCCATTGCCACCCATAGACTTGGCTGCACTTACAGTACCTGACCCACCCTGACCAGTAGCTACATCCTTCGGTTTCTTTGGGCCATCAGTAGGCCCCTTCCCACTCTTTTTCTTTGGGCCATCAGTAGGCCCCTTCCCACCCTTTTTCTTTGGGCCATCAGTAGGCCCCTTCCCACCCTTTTTCTTTGGGCCATCAGTAGGCCCCTTCCCACCCTTTTTCTTTGGGCCATCAGTAGGCCCCTTCCCACCCTTTTTCTTTGGGCCATCAGTAGGCCCCTTCCCACCCTTTTTCTTTGGGCCATCAGTAGGCCCCTTCCCTCCCTTTTTCTTTGGGCCATCAGTAGGCCCCTTTTGAGCCTTCAGTAGGCCCTCCCTTTCCTCCATTTTACGTCATGGTTCTGTGCATTCCACGTGAGTCACTGGTGATTCCTGACACTGATTTTGCAACCTGGACCCCATTTGCACTTCTACCCTTTCTCCACAGTTTTGAGCTCTGTCCAGTCTGCTGCTGGACTGTCTTTCAGGTTGGCTATCTTATCAATAAGCTCTGGGGTAGAGGGTGCAGCCGCATCAGTGACCACTGCGCTTCCAACAGGCGATCTGGACGACTTGAGCCATGGCACATGCTGGAGTGGTTGATCTTCTCAAAGCAAGCTTCTTTGAAGTTTATCACCCACTGGTTTACTTCACACCTCGCGCACTCAGCCTTCAGCTTCTGCAGTCCAGTCATTGTAACTTATTTTTTTCCTAACTCTGAATACACTGAATAAGATGAAGCGTTCTAGCAATGAAAACTATCAAAAACATTCAGACCAGTACATAAAAAAAGGAGAGTGGGGGGTGCGAATTCTTCCTGTGCAAGCCACATCCACCTATCTGCAAGTGACATTCATCCCATCCAGAAGTCTATACCTCTTGCTGCTGCTGCACCGACCAAGGGTCTCCCCAGGGCTGGACAGTCCCAAATGTGTCACAGCTACCAGTTGACAAACACTCATGATGCAGGTGTCATGGATTTCCCACCAGGAGTGACAGCAAGATGCAGCTCATTACTAAGTCTTACTAGTCACTCACAAGCAGCCAGACTCTTAGAATCCAGTGTTCAAGGGATATCCCACCAGACCCAGCAGCTATGCCCGAGACTTTCTGCTGGCCTGGCAGCCAGCTGGGGAGTAAAGCTCTCTCACCTAAGAGCAGTACAGCCAAGCACCATCAATTGGTTACCAAAGAACGGTTGCAGGGGGGTGGTCAGGCCATTACACGTTAGGAATGGGCTTAATGGGGCACTAGCCACACTCCATTCATCGTACCCCTACACCTGGGACCCCTCCATCCCAGTCTTTCATGATCTACAAGCATTAAATGGTGTTATTTATAGAGGTTCCAAAGCTCTCTTCCCACGCATGAGGTAGCAGTAGGGTTCTAATAGTAAAAGTAGAGAAAAAGACTTGATACTAAAAGAAAAGTTTTTTTTTCAGTCAGTCTTAGGAGAGCATCCTTAACCTAAGCTAAAAAGGACAGAGTAGGGATGGGATGGGGTCCTAGTAACCCATGGGACAGGATTGTACAACAAAAAGAGAGGGAGAACCTAAAGGAACTGGCAGCCAATTTCTCTAGAATCCCACGACTCGGGACTGGAAGGCTGTCACACTAGCCCTGTTCAAAAATCAACTTTTTCTTATTTTCATAGGTTTCTGTACTTTTTCCCATGCTTTTTGACCTGAAAAGGCCGAAAATCACAACCATTTTGACCTAGGTTGTTGGGAAGCATTGCCGCATGGAGCTTTAAGTTTTCTGCCTTGAAATCAGCCAAAAGCACCAGTTCCGGGGTCCCTTGAATCATGTTTTGCACTATAACTTTTTATCTAAACAAAATAGGCACCAAATTAAAGTGTTTTTAATCCTCTTTCTAACTTATACAATTATGATAGTCTTGGAACAAGAAATGGCACATTGGTACATACAAAGATTTCAGAAATATCACAAAATTCGTTTTCTCACACTCAAGGCAGACAAGGCGCCTTATTCATGACACAAATTTGAGATTAACATTTTGTCACAAGTCTAATCGATCAAGAAGTGAAAGCATTACATGATGATTAATTTCATAATGACATTTACACAGTCAGTTGTTGAGAGTTTGTTTCTTGAAGCTGTCAAAGCGGCGTCTGTTGAACTCCACAGCTTGAAGGAGATAGTCCCTTTGCTTGGCATCTGTTGTTATGACATTTGCAAAGTCGCTCATCATCTTGACACCACGTTCAGCAATGTCATTCACCGCTTTCAGATTCTTAACATAGTCCAACACTTTTCTGTAGTCCTCATTCTGTGGCCAAGACGTGACAGGTTCCAGAAGCCACTCGGATCCAATGTTCAGTGTGTCCAGCAGGAAATGTGATTCTGGGCCAATGAGATCAACCAGGGTGGTCTTAGCTGTGACACTCTGGAATAGAGGCTTTCCTGTTCTGAAGCTGTCTGGCTTCTCAATGGCATGTAACTGGGCAGCAATGTCGTGCTTCAATGTGTCACTCAATCTACTGCTGAACAGGGCAAATGGCATGACTTCCTGCGTCAGGTACCATTTGTGGTTTTCCATCTTATTAAGTACTGCATCAGCAAGCTCTGGGTCAGTTTTCTTGTACTTCAACATGTCCTGGATTAGACTTAGATCATTCATGGGAGCATCTGCAGCAGACATTGACATCATCCATACAGGAGTGTAGAACAGCGCAAGGAAGGTGTTGAGTCTTTCCAGCTTTGATACAGTGTCTTCGTTGTACTCAAGTTGATCTGCAAACATCAGCATTTTCATGGAGTACAGGTTTCTGGCCATCCATCTGGCCTGATGAATGGCGCCTGGTCGACTCCAGTGAATACCTCGAGGAGGCGTTCCTCCAAGAACAATGACTGTCAGTTCAGCCATTTCCCTGTAGTCGGCTCTTGGAAGCCTTTCTGCTGTTAGAATGTCTTGGAGTATTTCTTCACTGTTCTTCTTCTTTTCCTTCAGCCATTTGCTGTTGATAGCCAGCATCTTTGGGTTTTCCTTGGACAAGTCCGTCCAAACATCCTTCAGATGCTCAAACCAGGGATTATCTGGCCCCTTCACCTTCCCAAACAGCTTCTCCCAAACTGCTCCTACTAGGATTTCCAGGATGTGATGTTGACAGGCCAGATAAAACACCTTTTTGTTCAGCATTTTCTCTAGCAGTTTGGCAGCTCCTCTGTGAACTCCACTGTTACTGGATGTAGTGTCAAAAACAAGGGCAGTAACATTATCCGTAAGTTCCCATGTCTCCAGTAAATCCATTGAAGCCTCAGCCTGAGCTGTGCCAGAAGAATTGTCGATGACAGGTACTCCCAATAACTTTCCTTCAGTGTATGAAGGTGGACCAGACACTAGCACAGCTAAAGTCTCTGAGGTACTTCCAGGTTCATGCCCAAGACATCTTTGAGCAACTTTCCATCCCAGTGTAAGGCAGCGTACTGTGGGGGGTTTTCACAAAACTTGGACATGTGACTCTGGCTGATATTATACCTGGACAGCATTCTGTTGCGACGTGTTGTTGAGGTTGAGATGACGAAGTTATCCAGATCAGCCCCTCCAGCTTTCAAGGTGGCAGAAACCATGGCAGTAACTTGATTGTCTGATAAACCAAGATGATCAGCTGTATTGCAGATGACATCACATTCCATGACCTTCCTTGGAAACGTCATCCAGGACGAGGCTGATGGTAATCCATGTCCTCTGTGTTAGCGTCGTTGTCAGTTGAGTCACCCCAGGTAATGTCATCCACATGAACAACTGCCTCTTGTTCTGCTGCAGCTGTAAAATAGTACAACATGTTAAGACAGTAATTGTTAAGTACATGCTAAATATCGCATTGGAGTAAAACTTAAAACTTTTTGTAACGTTCAAAGTAATTAGTTTTACCTTGTTCTTGTCTATGCTGCAGTCTTTCATTCCTCGCTGCTTGCTGCAGGGATCTTGTCTCAAAAATCTTGTCATGACCAGACATATGACCTTTCCTCTCAGTCTTTTGGTCTTCGTAGAACCTGATATCCTCATCTTTCTTCTCTCTGGATAACAGTCTGTTGTTCTGTATTTCCTGGATTGCATCTGGAGCTCCTATATCGAACAGGCTGTCTAATTCCAGCACAAATGCTCCTCTTTTTCCTCCAGGGTTACTTGCTCTTCCTTTGCTTTTCACCAGAGCACGATGTTTCTCATGTAGTTTCATGAAGAGCTTCATTGCGTTGTACTTGGTCATTGTCTTGATCCTAGCCATCTGCCAGAATGGGATGATAGATTCAACTGTTTCATATGCAAGGTCTTGAACCATGGGCCTCCCTGCATTTTCCGGTAAATTCTGAAGATTAAGGAAATACTGGAATGCCTGTCTGTTGGTGGGAAGCTGGGAACCACTGATAAAAGCTGAAGGGTATCCAACCAGGAAAGTTTCAGTGAGAGATCTGGTAGATGGCCCAGTTGACACCTGCCTGTGGACAGTACGTGGAGGTTCTGAGATATCAACTGTGCGCCCACGGAGCTCCCTCAGCTCCTTGCTTAATGCCATTGTGAAGTTGTAACTTGTAGATGGTTTTCTAGATTCTGATTGAGTTTCTGTTGTTTCCTGAAAAATGATAGATAATTATTATTATTATTATTATTATTATTATTAATTATTATTTAATTATTATTATTATTATTATTATTAATTATTATTTAATTATTATTATTATTATTATTATTAATTATTATTTTATTATTATTATTATTATTATTATTATTATTTATTAATTTTATGCTCTTTCATTTGATACCTAATTTGTTGCTCTATCTTGTTTAGATCAAAAGTTAAAGTGCAAAACATAATTCAAGGGACCCCGGAATTGGCGCTTTGGCCAATTTCAAGGCAGAAAATTTAAAGCTCCATGCGGCAATGCTTCCCAACATCCTAGGTCAAAATAATTGTGATTTTCGGCTTTTTCGGGTCAAAAAGCATGGGAAAATGTACAGAAACCTATGAAAATAAGAAAAAGTTGATTTTTGAACAGGCCTACTGTCACACCCTAAGTATAAAGTTTACAACACCCAAAAGAAATGTCCATAACCTTTATAACCCAGAGAGAGAGAGAGAGAGAGAGTTAGTTACAAGGAGTTACAAGGAAAAGAAGTACCTCAAAAGGCCTTGCGGCCCATACCGAGGAGGTACCAATGGCAACGGGTGCCAGGGAAAATTTTGTGAAAGTTTATTTTTCTTTCAACTATCCTAGCAGTAGTAGAAAACTGGATAGAAAAGTAGAAGGCTCTCTCCCCACCCTCCGCTCCCTCCCTGCCAGAGGCAGGTACGGAAAAAGGTTGAAGAAAATACCTTGACCCTGGAAAAGTAGCCAAGGAAATTTTACAGGAAAGTGGAGAATATATAAATAGCTCTATATTTAGCTTGCTCACAGAGACCGAGCAAGTGAACTCCTGCAGAGTTTTCTGAGGTTTTAATCTTAAACTATGAGTGTGTTCAGTACTTTGTCTAGCCTATTTTTAAACAGATTTACACTTTGACTGGAAACAACCTCTGAGGGAAGTTGGTTCCAGATATTAACTATTTTATAGGAAAAGAAATTTCCGCAGACTGAGGTCCTAAATGTCTTTGCACACTCAAATAGTGTGCAAGATTTCGTCTAACCTTTTCTTGAACTGATCCACAGAGGAACTGTTCACAACTTCCGAAGGTAACCTGTTCCATGTGTCACAGATCTTATACGTAACGTAATTCCCACACACACTAGTCCTAAACCGTTTCAAATCCAACTTCCAACCATTGTTGCGAGTTGGGTTATCATTTAAACTAAACATACTTCTAAAATCGACATCGTTGAACCCTCGTAAGAGCTTGAAAACCTCGATCAGTTGACCGCGCAGCCTCAGAGAGAGAGAGAGAGAGAGAGAGAGAGAGAGAGAGAGAGAGAGAGAGAGAGAGAGAGAGAGAGAGAGAGAGAGTTACAAGGAGTTACAAGGAAAAGAAGTACCTCAAAAGGCCTTGCGGCCCATACCGAGGAGGTACCAATGGCAACGGGTGCCAGGGAAAATTTTGTCTTTCAACTATGCTAGCAGTAGTAGAAAACTGGATAGAAAAGTATATAAATAGCTCTATATTTACCTTGCTCACAGAGACACCGTGCAAGCGAACTCCTGCAG
The DNA here is from genome assembly GCA_023014485.1 of Bathynomus jamesi. Classification (NCBI taxonomy): domain Eukaryota; kingdom Metazoa; phylum Arthropoda; class Malacostraca; order Isopoda; family Cirolanidae; genus Bathynomus; species Bathynomus jamesi. The sequence continues at coordinate 154,202 of JAJOZX010003931.1, read as the reverse complement.
AGTTTTCTTATGTTTTAATCTTAAACTATCAACGTGTTAAAGTAATTCCCACATATACTAGTCCTAAATCGTTTCAAATCCAACTTCTAACCATTGTTGCGAGTTGGGTTATCATTTGAACTAAACATGCTTCTAAAATCGACATCTTTGAACCCGCGTCACGTAAGCGTCGATTGTAGCCCATATGCCTAACGAAAGGGATTAACTTTGTGGCATTTTTCGCCAGTTTCCAATCCACCTACCTACTTCCCCACCAATACCCAGCGCGCGCACTTCGGCCATTAGCCGGCGGTGAGGTACCTTATCAAAGGCCTTCTAATCAATCGCCCTACTCTTATCATACTCACTCAACATGACGTAGAAAAACTCGAGCATGATGGTGAGACACGACCTATGCCGTCTAAACCCATGCTGGAGTCCCCAAGTAGCTTGTAGGAATCCAAATGGTCAACAATCCTACTCGCTATTATCCCCTCTAAATATTTACCTACAACTGAAGTTAAATGGTGTTATTTATAGAGGTTCCAAGCCTCTCTTCCCACGCATGAGATAGCAGTAGCGTCCTAATCGTAACAGTAGAGAAAAAGACAATACTAAAAGTTTTTTCTTTTTTTTTGCAGTCAGAGGAGAACATCCCTAACCTAAGCTAAAAGGACAGAGTGGGATGGGAAGGGGTCCTAGTAACCCACGGGACAGGTTTGTACAACAGACTTCACCCGCCCTCCCGAAGAGAGAGAACCTAAAGGAATTGGCAGCCAATTTCTCCAGAATCCCACGACTCGGGAACGGAGGGCTGTCACACCCCAAGTATAAAGTTTACAACACGCAGAAGGAACGTGCATAACCTTTATACCCCCTGCGCGAGAGAGAGAGAGAGAGAGAGAGAGAGAGAGAGAGAGAGAGAGAGAGAGAGAGAGAGAGAGAGAGAGAGAGAGAGAGAGAGAGAGAGAGAGTTACAAGGAGTTACAAGGAAAAGAAGTACCTCAAAAGGCCTTGCGGCCCATACCGAGGAGTACCAATGGCAACGGGTGCCAGGGAAAATTTTGTCTTTCAAACTATGCTAGCAGTAGTAGAAAACTGGATAGAAAGTAGAAGGCTCTCCCCACCCTCCGCTCCCTCCCTGCCAGAGGCAGGTACGGAAAAAGGTTGAAGAAAATACCTTGACCCTGGAAAAGTAGCCAAGGAAATTTTACAGGAAAGTGGAGAATATATAAATAGCTCTATATTTAGCTTGCTCACAGAGACACCGAGCAAGCGAACTCCTGCAGAGTTTTCTGAGGTTTTAATCTTAAACTATGAGTGTGTTCTGTACTTTGTCTAGCCTATTTTTAAACAGATTTACACTTTGACTGGAAACATCCTCTGAGGGAAGTTGGTTCCAGATATCAACTATTTTACAGGAAAAGAAATTTCCGCAGACTGAGGTCCTAAATGTCTTTACACACTCAAATAGTGTGCAAGATTTCGTCTAACCTTTTCTTGAACTGATCCACAGAGGAACTGTTCACAACTTCCGAAGGTAACCTGTTCCATGTGTCACAGATCTTATACGTAACGTAATTCCCACACACACTAGTCCTAAACCGTTTCAAATCCAACTTCCAACCATTGTTGCGAGTTGGGTTATCATTTAAACTAAACATACTTCTAAAATCGACATCGTTGAACCCTCGTAAGAGCTTGAAAACCTCGATCAGTTGACCGCGCAGCCTCCGAGTTTCAAGCGAAAACAAGTTCAGGGCGCGTAACCGTCGATTGTAGCCCATATGCCTAACAGAAGGGATCAACTTTGTGGCCCTCGCCTGCACTCGCTCCAGCCTCTCAATATCTTTCCTGAGGGTGGGCGACCAGAACTGCACAGCATACTCCAGGTACGGCCGAACAAGGGAATTGTACAGTGAGAGCACAATCTCCTTGTTCCGAAACTGAAATTGCCTCCTGATATAACCCAATAGTTTCTGGGCTTTCTTTTCCACCTCTACACACTGTTTCGTAAACTTAAGGTCGCTGCTAATTAGCACACCCAAGTCCTTTTCTAAATCAGTCACCTCGATATTACTGCCCAACATCGAGTAGTCCGACTTGGGATTGGCGTAGCCAATGTGCATCACTTTGCATTTACCCAAGTTAAACGGCATTTGCCATTTTTCGGACCACTCTCCTATCCTACCTAGTTCCGCACGCAGTTCCTCGATCGCTTCGGGCGTCCCAACATTGGCCCCAAGCTTGGTGTCATCAGCGAATTTGGCGATCCGACTGACGATGCCACCGTCGATATCATTTATGTAAATGGTAAACAGCAGTGGCCCCAAAACGGAACCCTGAGGAACCCCACTAGTGACCGAGGCCCAACCCGAACTAGCCCCTTTAATTACCACCCTCTGCCGCCTATTCCTTAGCCAGTTTTCAATCCACCTACCTATTTCCCCACCGATACCCAGCGCGCGCACTTTCGCCATTAGCCGGCGGTGAGGTACCTTATCAAAGGCTTTCTGAAAGTCGAGATAAAGTATATCAATCGCCCTACTCTTATCGTACTCACTCAACATGACGTGGAAAAACTCGAGCAAGTTGGTGAGACACGACCTATGCCGTCTAAACCCATGTTGGGAGTCCCCAAGCAGTTTGTAGGAATCCAAATGGTCAACGATTCTATCAGCTATTATCCTTTCTAATAATTTACCTACAACTGAAGTGAGACTAATAGGACGATAGTTCCCTGGACTTTCGTGATCCCCTTTCTTAAAGATAGGGGTCACGTTGGCCTCTCTCCAGTCACCAGGCACCTGGCCCATCTCCAACGATTTGTTGAAGACTGTAGCCAGGTGGGGAGCCACCTGGTCGCGCACTTCTCGCAAAACACTGGGGAGAAACTGGTCTGGCCCAGGAGCCTTAAACGCGCTCAGTTTGTCTATTCTATGAGAGAGAGAGAGAGAGAGAGAGAGAGAGAGAGAGAGAGAGAGAGAGAGAGAGAGAGAGAAGAGAGAGAGAGAGAGAGAGAGAGAGAGAGAGAGAGAGAGAGAGAGAGAGAGAGAGAGAGAGAGAGAGAGGAGAGAGAGAGAGAGAGAGGAGAAGAGAGAGAGAGAGAGAGAGAGAGAGAGAGAGAGAGAGAGAGAGAGAGAGAGAGAGAGAGAGAGAGAGAGAGACTGTATTTCTAACAAACCTCATCCATTCCAACCTTCTTGTGTCCATTATTCATGCATTATCCAGATCAAGTCCATACTTCTTCACACTGTCATTTACCATGTTCATTCATCTTCTCAGCCTTCCTCTCCTCCTCCTCCTACCCTCACAAACATTCTTTTCACAACTCTGTCATCTTCCATTCTTTCAACATGTCCAAACCACCTTAACATTTTACTCAGTTTTTACTTCCACAGACTTCAGAACACCACATCTTTCCAGAACCATACAATATCATACTCTCTCAATTCAATGTATGCCACACACACTTCTCAGATTATCTATAATAACTGTTCTTACTCTTGGCTTCTCCCTTTCATGACATATATATGGGTGTGTGGTGGTGTAATAGTGGTTACTGGGTAACATTACTGGCTTTGAATCTACTGACCCTGGGTTCAATTCCTGGTGATGGCAGGTGGTGCACAGCAAACTCAGCTGTTCATCCTTCAGTACAATAAAATTGGTTGGTAGATAAATGGGTACCCTGGGTAGCCTAATGGTTAAGATGTTGGGATGCTGATTGGGAGGTCATAAGATTGAGTCCAGGCAAAAACTTTGTAATTTTTGACTGCCCATGGTGAGTCATGGTTCAGATTCCGCAGTAAGCTGTAAGTCTAAGGTGAAGCAACAAGCTTGACCTTCATCAGAATGAACAATTTGGGTAGAAGCAAAACAAAGTTAGTAATATACGAGTATATTTTATACTTTCAAAATTTTCAAGGTTATAAAAAAGTTATTTAAACCAATTCATTTTTCTTCTCTCCTTCCTAAACTTAGCCATGATTTGGAATTTGTGGTTTGTAGCTTTCCTAGAATGTATTTAGGCCTAAAACAAAACTAGTTTTGTAAATTTAAACAAAGACCTAAAATATGCATTAATATTGATGAGTAAAAGTGAGGGACTTCAATTATGTAGGTAATAAACATTTATTGTTTAGGCCCATTAGAGTAATAATCACCTAGATTGTATTGCTTCTGCATATATATCAATTGGTCTTTCAAGTATAGTGCATAATTATATTTTTAATAGCAAAAAAAAAAAAAACAAATCCCTCCAAAATACTAAAAATCACCAGGTAGTCTTTTCCAGCCTTGCTGAATGTGAGACAGCCCTAAATGCAGTAAACCTTTAATTATTTGCCAGTTGTAATCCACTGATTTGATTAATAGGTCTCATTCTATTAATAGGAACTTCGTACAAAAGTTTTGTTCTAACTTTTAAATGAACTTTCAGATGAAACAGCATATGGACAAGTTTAAGGAAAACCTCGAAGATTATGCGAGCAAACACAAACATGAAATAAAAAGAAATCCAACATTCAGGAAACAATTCCAGGAGATGTGTGCATCTATTGGAGTGGATCCTCTGGCATCGGGGAAAGGTAAGTGAATATGTTGGCTGTGAAAAAGGTTACCACCATTTATGATACAAGTATTCTAAAATGGAACATGATAACCTAGTCCAACTGAAAGATGGACAATTTGGTTTTATTTTAAATCTGGTGTTATCTCAAGACTTCAATGTGTGGATTAATCTGCCCTTAAAGTCTGGTGCCTTGGGTGTTCCATCATTTATTTTTACTTTAACCGTGTATGGATAACCAGTACAAATTGGTAGTGTTTCAAATACACATATTCATAACTAAACCCTACAAAAAATTCTGGTGTTAAAAGGTTAAGACATTCCATAATTTTTCCTTCCTGTCCATAAGTTTTTATAACTTTCCTTAGTTTTTTAGTTTCTCTGTGACTTTGTGGGAGTTTTATGGCATAATTAGACATCTCTGTTATTTATGTCCTGATTCATCTGTTCGAAACTTAATTGTCAATTTAATTAAACTCTTTCATAAAGAATTTTAGATAGTTTTAATAAATTTCAAAGCAGGAAAAACTTCAATTCAGCTCTAGTTCTGAACAGTTGAAAAGCATTAGATGCCCATAACTGGGGTACTGACAAGCTCTTTGAGTTTTACAAAAAGCCTCGGTACCAGTGTATAGGTCTAAGATCTTTACCATGTATGTTTTCTATAGGTTTTGTTTACATACCCTTAAGTGGGCATTGGCTTTGTGAAATGAACTTAAACTTTTGGTATATCTTCGTATAATAATTATATGTATAAGTACAATTAAAAATATTAGACTATCATAGAGAAGATGTGCAATGTACTTCATAAATCATTTAAAACTATACTGTGCTTTAAACCTACGAGAAACACATGATATCAAATGAAAGAATAAGTTTTCCGTAATAATACATGAAGTAAAGGTATGTAAACTAACTCTATTCAAAGTGGAACTATACTCCATTAAAAGAGAAACAATAATGTCATAATATTAAAATATTCATTTCCCCATTTAAAAACATTAGAAGAAAATGAACAATTTCACAAAATGTTATATCAACAGGTTTCTGGAAACTTCTAACAGTGTTCTAGAATATTCTGGAGATCAGTCGTGCTGATATCGTATATGACGCCAATGCCATAGTAGTTCTGTCGTCAATATGGGCAGGAAACGTGACATTACGGAGGCAACCAATAACACCATTAACATTCTAGCTGATGATGGAAAGTTGCAGGTTGACAGTGCCACAGTTTTTGGCTGTTCACAAACAACTGTTTCAAGAGTTCTACAGGAACACAAAATTGGGAACATCAAAGTAGAAAATTTCAGCCCGAAGGCGAATAACAACGCCGAGAGACGACAGGAGGCTGGCAAAACTTGCTGTTAAAAACTGATTCACGTCAACACGGGAACTCAAACAACTGTGGAACGAAGTCTGTGTACAGGCATCCACAAGCACAACATGGCGTTGTTTATGTGAGTTTGAATTTCGTTCATGAGTCAAACCACTGCTCAATGCAATTCCAAGGAGGAGGAGACTGTTATGGTCGAAAGAAAAGGAAAACTGGACGATTGAGCAATGGTGCAAGGTTATGTCTACTGATGAATTAAAGTTCTGTATTTCCTTTGGCGATAAAGGTCTCCGTATATGGCGGCGACAGCGTGAAACTTGTGCTTCAAACGGTCTTCAGTGAAAGTCTCACAGAGCCAAATGGTTTAGGGTTGTAAGAGTGCTGCGGGAGTTGGCCACCCGTGTTTTCTCAGCGGGAGTGTGAGTGAATGCTGAAGTATACCAGGATGTACTCGAATACATCAGGATACCATCCTCTGAACTCTTATTCGGGGAGGCGATTTTATTTTTCAACATGACTTAGCGCCTGCTCATAGTGCGCGATCGACATCGGCGCGACTAAACGCTCATGGAATTGAGGTTTTAGTCGCTTAAATCTACTAGAGAATCTATGGAACATTGCAGAAACATAATTAGGTAGCTCTATTGGCTCTCAAATACTTCCATTTTGCGCGTTTCATAATGAAACTCTGAGGGTGTTATGGATTTATTTATCAAAGATATAGATGTTAAATTGGTTTGTGAGAGGTTTCTAAATGGAGACGTTGGTCTCGCCCGATGTATCACTAGAGGTATAACCCCCCAACCTTTTCATGAAAGGTAACACTAAGTCTCAGAAGTTCGGGGGTACTCGACTCCTGGTGGCGATCCTGTGCCTTTAATTGGTTTGAGTGCTTCTGATCCCAAGTTCAAGCATCGTTTGCTTCCTCAAATTCTTGACAACTGCGTGGATTGTAATGGTTCATACTACTGATTTGATTTAATAGCCCTGTACTTCATCGAAGCGTACATATGAGGGTTTCATTTCAGAAAATTTGGAAATAAATACATTTTAATAGGTTGAAGTCCCTTTGGTTTGTGGCTTTCTTGCTTCTTTTGACTTTAAAGTGAATATATTTTGTTACATGGCATAAATTTTAAATATAAGCAAAAAAAGAGAGGTCATTAATATTGCAGATTTTCCATTGGTCTGATTAAAGGCTAAAATACAGTGTAGAGAAATTGAGCTTTAGTATTGACCTCGCCTGTCAAAGATTTTACCAGAGTTCGGTTAAAGCTTTTATTGGAGCTACTACTGACGTGGAAATAGGCGTTCGTTCCTCGACCTGTTCAACGGAATTCATGCGACTGTTTCTAGACGCTAAGGGAAGCACTTGCAGCCTTTGTCTCTCACGAGGTGTGTTGGGTTTGGATGAGGGACGAGTGGCGCTAATTATTCTTGCAGCATCTAACTGGAAACCCTCAGGTTGAAACGATGGTTGTTGGTGATTCTCAAGAATGGATATATACATATATATTATATAAAATTGAAACGTTCCTCTATGAATAACAACCGTCTCTGAAGCATCTCGAGTCACGATCTATCGCAACAAAATTACTTTGTTCATTGATGGTCTACAAGCAGGACTGGTGAAGTTCATGATTAACCATTCTCCATTCTCCATGCGTCATTAATTATTGAGGCTTATCCGAGAACAGAATGAATGTTTAAAATACCATGGGTTTGTGTATGATCATCATTGTCCATGTTAACCTTTGCTTGGCCATACATTGGCGGCTGCAAGCAGTAGTTTTCGGCAAGAGACACGCAAATGAGCTAAGTGTATGTAAATACTATTGAGCTTTTTGTTGTGACAAATTTACATTATTTGTAATACATGCCTGGCTTGAGCATTAGCGAGCAAGGTTTCCTCATATTCCTTGTAACAAGCTATAGCTCTCCTGGTCTGTTTGTTTGATGAATATTTGCATTGATCTGAAGTTCAATTTGCAAGTCAGAGATCTGCTGCTCTCTGACTCACTTTGATCACAGTAATATTGTTTACAACTGTAAATAGATGATGTGCATCCGCGAATGCCGATGTCAAATGTGGATTTTTGGCCACTGCAAAGGTGAAAGATCTGGCTGTTTACACAAATCATCTTAAAGCGAATTTAAGATACCTCTAGAGGTGGCTTGGGTATGGGTTGAAGTCAAGATGGGGCTAACTTTGTCAGATTTTTGTATCAACTTGCTCAGAGGAAGATGACAGCTTGATTTTTGCCAAAAATAGCTTGCCCAGAAGAAGACTGCTTTGAATTTTAGTTGCGCTGTTTTTGCCATTTGTTTTGAATTTTTATGATACATTTTTTGTTCTTGTCCAAAGTTCAGATAAATTTTTAAAAATTACCATTTCCTTAACCATTTATCACTGCAAATTTAGATTGACGTTTAATACAGTATTAATTTAATAAGTTACTAGTAAATATTTCTGCACAATGTCCACATCAAATTCTGTTTGAAAATACTTCGTTTCTAAAGACAACAAAACAGCCCAACGTCACTTGTCAGAAGATCTATTTCTGGAAAAGCTGCGGTACAATAAACCCTAATAATCGTCTCTGTTTAATGCACGAGAAAGAATTTAATGAATTGAGAAAAAGAAGTCAAAAGAAAGCAAAAGTCCCTGTGAACCCATTGCAGCAGGCAAAAACTGAGATCAAATAAGGTACAGTAGCTGAGTATATTTATAAGACAGAAATATGGGACAGTAAGAACGCCAGTTAGCAAAAAGTTGACCATCTTAATTACTGTTTGCCTTTGCCGAGAACATGGGATTCACGCGCTTAATGCCCAACATTGTGCCCCAATACCAGTTAAAAGAAAGCTTTTATTATAGCAACCTTCGATGCCAAAAAATTGATGCACTGCTCACACGTTGACAAATTCTTGAGGCCAAGGTTCATGCTGTAAAGCATCCCGCATCCTGGAAACCCACTGCAAAGTGTTGCTAAAACTCATTAAAATAGTAACATAACGTAATGTTCACATCCACAGACATCCACAATCAGAAAGGTAAATGCGGATATCCGCAACACCCGTATTATTTAGTTACGTTCGTGGAAGGGCTCTGATTTTCTCTCTTTCATATTCCTTTTAAGCGATTACAGTCATTTGTTCCAACCATACGATTGTGGAGAACAGAAAGGAAGAAAATTATCCTGAGAGTTATTTTTGAAGGTCAGTCATTGAACGTAAATGCAAATAATGCCATTCAATTATTCGCATAAAACAGTGGTACTCATTGCGCGGCTCGCGAGACAAATGCGCTATATATATATTTGGCATAAAATGTTGAATTAGGCTCGTGCAGTTTTGTATAAACGAATTTAGTTTTAAGAATGTTTTTCCATCATCCCTTTGGCAGTAGATTATAAATACTTTTATTAATACTAAAATCGTAATGATGGGGTTGTTTATCCTCCGCAACAGCTAAGGTCATATGGCTGAGGGGACCTACAGTTTTACATGGGATCCGAATCACGGAAAGTAGAATGCTACTGCAGATTCTATTTATAAATCTCGCAATGATCAGACAAATTTTACCATTATTTCTTTATACAGGTTGTTCATAGTCACGCAAGTGAATATGGTGAAGTATGCATGCATATTCACTTGCTTAACTTTATGAACACCCTTTATACGTAACTAGAACTAGAACCAAGTACCATATCGACAAAATCAAAATATTACGAGCGACTCAGTTCAGTGACTCGTTTTTCAGTAAATCTTTTGCGCAATTGGAGTGCACCAAAGTAGCCTAATGGTTCTTCTGAATAATTAACAGAAGCTTCGTTCAGTTCTCATTTTTTTTTAATTTGTCTGATCGTATGCGATCAATCTCTGTTTTTTCATTCGAAGTAGTTGTGATGTCCCCACCCCCGAAGTACCATCTCTTCTTTGTGTGAAAGTGCTCTCACTTATGAATGAGTGAGAAGACAGACGCTCAATTCATGCTCCTTCAGAAGGGATCGGATCAGATGGTAAGGTGGTGGGGAAGGAAGAGAGAGAGAGAGAGAGAGAGAGAGAGAATCATTTTGCGTCACTGTTTATTCAAAACTTAAAAATATACATTTCACTCGCAACAAATTAGCCTCCCGTTTTGTTCAGCCTGAGAACGGTTTCGTTTCGAGACACAAAAGCTTTTATAAATGAGTTATTTTACCTTTGTACAAAAATTTATGAATTAATCTATCTTTGGCATACAGTTCTTAGCTTACGTTTTCAGTAGCTACTCAGATGAGGGCTGTCATCCTTTTAAAAATGGATGATTTTGTATTTTATATATATATATTTATTTATTTATTTAGTGTGTGTGTGTGTGTGTGTGTGTGTGTGTGTACATTTATACATTTTATACATATCAGAATGATATAGTTGTCCTTGATTTATTGTGAGATATACAGTAAAATTAGAACCAAATTCATATCCATCAGATATAATGAATTTTTGGTTGGTTGTTTAGAAAGAGGCTTCACGGCTATGGGTTATAGAGTAGATGATATAGATAAGGCGATAAGCGAGTTTTGTTCCTAGCATAAATATTACTTTCATCATCCAAAACCGGTGTTGAAAGTAATAAGTGGGGACCTGTGGTACGGCTTTGGCCGTTATTCTAATATGAAAGACAATATAGATTAAGCAAAATGGGTTTGTCCTTCTGTAGATCTATAGAAATATACTTTGCATCGTGTCTCATACACAAATTTTAATTAAAATATCATAAACATTGTCTACAAGTTAAGCAGTTTAGGTAGTAACCCTAAAATATGCTCCTAAATTACTTTATAGCTTGAATTTTGAGTGAGCAACCTTTTTTTAAAACTATAAATACTTTCGGGCTCTCATTAATTTGTTACACCTTTTAACTACTTTTAATCTCTTCACGACACGTTACTTAGTAGCTTTATTGGGCAAATTTAAAGTCTGCGATGGATTAAGAAATTGGTTATTCGTAACAAGTTCGGAATAACTCTACCATTTCCTCGTTGGTAGATTTGAAATGATCTTGTACGGATTAACTCAATCACGAATGATGGACTTTACTCGAGTGGTGAAAACTACCCAGAATGGCATTTCGAATGTGAAACGTAGTCAGTAGTTACTCTGAACAGAATGGGTTCACGGCGTCCACTCGAGTAGAGTTTGGTATTCGTATTGCGGACCATGAAAACACTCGTATAAAAGTCATTATTCAGACAAAAACTGGAGGAGTTTCTTCGGATGATTTCTTTGGCACGTCGTATTGGGCAAGAGGATTATCGGCACTGTCAGTTCTTAAGGGAACTGGTGGGTCATTCGGAACGTTGTAAGATTCTTCCGGGTTTCCGCTTTCCTCTTCCACAGAATAGGTCGGATTGGAGGCGAAATTCGACGCATCGGAATCTGGAACGAGTCCATTTTCTCCGACTTTAGAATAAGGAGGAGCTTTCGCGGGTTCTTCAGTTTTTTCTGGATATTCAGATTGAAGCGGAGTTTCCGTAGGGAGTTCTTTGTCGCCTCCTTCCTCCCCCGTGGTCGTTGTGTTTGGAGAACACGTTTTAGGGATCACGTACCCTTCTTGATCTTCTTCTATGTTGGCGTAATTCGGAAACTGATTCTCTCTCGCTTTCTTGATTTCATCAATCTCTTCGTAGAGATGTCCACTGCTGTAAACGGAATCTGTTCTTCGCGGCAATTCTCTGCTGGAGGGAGACTCCCTTTCAAAAGAAGGGTTCCCGAAAGTGGAAACAGAATGAAGGCTTTCATTTGTACTGGTTCTCGTGCTGTTATCAGAGTTCGCCAAGGCATTATGACCCATTGGAATTGTAGATAAAGTGGTTCTGGAGGACATAGAAGAACGGATGCTGGAAGCTGGAAACATAATGTAGCCCTCCGCCTTCCCATTTCCAGTCATGTCCAGGTACCTCGTGTACTGATTCGGTTTGACGCCGCTATTCGGTTGCGCCTCGGTCGATTCGTCGATCAGTTTCTGGTCTTTGGCCCCGATGCCTGGAAGCCACGTGGAACTGTAATTGGAGTAGTCGATGTTTCCAGATTTACTCGATTTCAAGTGCATATGCGGAGGGGAGTTTCTTTGCCAAATGTGCTTGTACATGTAGCAGACGAGAAAAACGATAATGACAAGGAGAACCACTGACGTCACCACGAGTATTATGATCAGCGAAGAGTCCTTCTCTTTTTCTCCGGATAGCCCTTGAACGCCTGTTTGAAAAAAGTTATATATAATAAGGGTATCTATGACATTAAGTTGCTATAAATACTACCCAACTCGCAAATCCTCTCGGGTAAAAACTATATGGAAGCGGGTCTTTTAAGGCGTACTTTTCAAAACGATGGTTTTAATTAAAAGCACTCTCTCTCTATTCCAATTTACGACTGAAATTCTATTAACCATTAGCATGCGCTCCGAATTCAAGAACATGAAGATGTATCAGAGGTCCAAGTTTGTCTCCACTCATATTGGCGACGGAAACCACGCATCTCCAGTTCCCTTCATCTCTCGCAGACACCTCATTGATCTTGAGAGAACAGTTACCGTGTGTGTAATTTCCCTCAAGCACGTAGTTGGCATTCAGACCTGCGAAAGAAAGGTCAGAAGTGCGTTATTAGTTATCGCTGAAAAGGTCTTTTAATCCAAAAACATTTTTTATTAACGGGATTAAAATTAGTTTTTTCCATTCATTGGTGAGACATCCGAACACTTACGCAAACACTAATAAATGCGCTCATTACTGAGAAGTGAATGGTTTATGAATAATGATGTATAATAGAAAAACAAAAACGAGGGATTCTTACCATCATGGAAGCGCGCAGTCGTTCCGTCTGGTCTTATCCACGAACATGATTTTAGCTCCTTGTTGGTGTGGCAACCAAGCATTGCCTCTTCTCCAAGTTTGGTATTGATAAGATGTCCTTCATCCGATAAATGAAACGTTATGTCTTTTGACAGATCATCCTGTTTAACCGAGTAAAGAAGATTATTTGACTGGTAATGCGTTTATTGGAAACTAAAGCGGCATCTTTTAGTCGCCAAAAAATGTACAGTACTCTATTCTTTGTAATAAAATTACGATATTCGTTGAGAAGGAAATTTCTTACAATATTCATCGATAAGAGTTCATTGAATACTTCGTGTGTCATTAATGAAAACGAGACAAACCATCATTTCGTCTTACCGTATTTTCTTCCGGATCTTCGGGCTCGCTTTGATCTTGTACCGTCGAACCACCTGGAAACAACAAATAATTAAGTGCTCTTGAAAACTTTGATTAAAATACTGAACGTGGCTTTCGTATACGGAGGATAACTTAAGATAATTGCTTTTTCTCTCCCTTTTAAAGGGGTAGGCTCTCTGTCAATGGGCACAACAGCAATGGTTTGGCAAAGCTATATACGAGGAGTCTTCCATAGAAATTATTTTAATGATGTTTTGTTTATAGTTTTGTGTTACGGAGACTGGTCGTATTTTTTTTATGTAAAGCAAGTTATTCGTAATTAATGAACGCATCTTGTTTTTCTTTAACAAACTATTGACATTTTTGGAGTGGTTCAGAATGGTGGTGGTGCTCAAATCGTTTATATTACCTTCAATGTTGATAACTTGTAGAAAGGCAGGTCTACTGACGACGTATTTCCTGGCATGAATTTGTAAGCCTTTACAAATCCATTGACCCGCTTGAATCATTCTAGTCTGCAAGAACACGTTCAAACATGATAAAATTTAAAATTCCGAATTTGGATTGGAAGGTTGAATAATTTGGGTGCGTATGTTAATAATAAGTGTATTTGTTAAAAATTACATTTTGTTTCACTGTCTGATCAGTTAATAACATCGTATTCGATGATAATACTTTACCTTACTGAACTTGATAGAGCAGTCTTTATTTTTCATGGGGCGGAACTCCTTCACCAAGACGGGTTTGGAACCCGAGTCGAACATATCCAAACCAAATTTAAGATAAAACCACTGACAATTGTGAACAACGTCTTTTGTCTATGAAAGAAAGAAAGGATCGTTGTTAAAAGTTTACCTTTTGTTTGGAAAAAATTAATTGAATTACAACATATTTTTTTCTTTTACTCAAATTCATTGATGTTTTACATAATAAATTTTTCTAAATGAACCGTAAACTTTTCCTAACCATCGTACGCATGGTACAAAGGATAAGGAGGAATATAACTGAAATATTTCTCTCTACGATTACTTTTGAGCGCCACTCTATTTATAAGCGCGACACTGACCTTGCACCTGAGCACCGCCGGGTGTCCCTCTAGCACAGTGACGTTTTTCGGGATGGCTAGGAATTCTGACACGGGGGAAACCGTTGGCAGTGGGGTGACGTGTTCTTTCCCTAAAGAAGGTACAATGAGGCTGAAGAAGAGGAACACCCAAGGGGCGATCAGTGTCCAGACACTCATTCTGATTTTCTTCGTTCACCTATGTTAAAAAAAATTAAAAATTAGCGTTTTTCACCTTCAGAATCCGCAATTGCGCATTTTCCCTGCAGGAATAAACGAATAATGAGGTTCATTTCATCACTCGGGATTTTTTTATTTTATTTTTTTTTTATTATTTTTTTTTTAATGCGGGAAAGAGGTGCCAAAGGGAAGGGCGAACGCTCGCAAAAATTAACCTTATATATAACCCATATGGGTCTTCGGTGCCCTTGATTTTTTTGTAGTTTGTCATAATTGCGCAAATTATTATTATTATTATTATTATCATTAGGTAATGAAGCGTTAACGAAATTAAAATAGGCCTAAAAGTAGGCGTAATTTAACCATTTGTAAATGTTGATACCAAATTTTTGAGTGGTGACTGGTAATAATGACCAATATACACGGTGTCTCAGAAGTCTGGACTCGTAGGCCATTAGGGTTATTAATAATTTAATTTATTAATTTAATTTAGAGAAGCGTACGTGCAAGAATTGACGCGTTGTATGCTAGTTACTGGCGCGCAGCAATATGAACAGTTGTTAAAATAAAAGTAAAAAGTTAATTCTGCCCGTGAATCCAGACGCGTGGGACACCCTGTAGTTTGATTAGCTAGACCCGCGCATTAATTTACTTTTATCACGGCCATTGTATCGTCCACGGTTAAAAACGGTCTGAAACCATCATTGTTATCGCTTCGTAACAAAGAAATTCGAGTGACGTTCTTCCAAATTCCGCTCAAGGCAAATAAAAGAACGATAATTACGCGGGTTTGAACACTCACTCGTGGTGCGATAGGCCTGTCGCATCTCGAATTGGGGTGTTATATCAGCATCCTTGATCACAGATATATACACGACACCACTTTCTTACGAATACCAAAGGTTTATGGATTAGGTATCTCTATTTCTATCTCATTAGTTTAGGAGATAATGGACAGATTATAATTGGACATTAACGTATAATTTATAATTATCATTATATTGGTCTTTTGGAAGTTCAAGCCTGGTTTTGGCTTTTGTATAGGGAGAGTATTATTATTATTATTATTATTATTATTATTATTATTTACAGAGGGTAAATAACTACCCTTGACACACAATACAAAACATTTGGGTATCATTAAAAGGACTCTCACAATAAGCGGACATGTAAAACGCTTCCCCTTTTCCATCACAAAAAGGTTCGTTAAATAATGACGTCATTTGATGTGTGGTAAATAGTAGTTCCGTAAATTCAAGAAAAATTGGACACTTTCATGAATGAGAGTCGAAAGAGTTTGTAAATTTTGTAAATAATGTAAATTTTAGCTAAAGTAAGTAGGCTTTTTCCAAAACGATATTACTCGTACAATGTAATGTAATGCTAAAAATGAACGATTGCGATTTAGTTTGAGAGAAAAGAACGCAGAATCTTACAAAATGAGCTTCCTCCATCTACGCAATATGCGCATTAAAAACAAAAAACAAAAAATGACCTTCGAACGAGCAGTCGCCATCCACGCGACGAATTGTAAATGCTTTTGTTTTCTTGCCCACTCCCCGCTTCCAGTAAAATTACCCATAAGGACAGGCATGCGTAGCGCACAAAATCACAAAAGCAACCTTATGTTCGCCTATACTACTACCAGGTGTGTGTGTGTGTGTGTGTAGAGAGAAATTATATATATATATATATATACAGTATATATATATATATATATATATTATATATATATATATACAGTATATATATATATGCAAATAACTACAATGACCGCGCAGTATATAAATGAATAGAAACGACATAAGTATTAAGGAACGTTTCTGCACACGAGGAGGAGAGATAACGAAATAATGAAAAATGAGGCGAACCGCCTGGGAAACGAACCCATAATGGTAGAGCGTCCGACCGGCAATTGGAAGGCCCTGGGTTCGTTTCCCAGGCGGTTCGCCTCATTTTCATTATTTCGTTATCTCTCCTCCTCGTGTGCAGAAACGTTCCTTAATACTTATGTCGTTTCTATTCATATATATATATATATATATATACAGTATATATATATATATATATATACAGTATATATATATATATATATATATACAGTATATATATATATATATATATATATATATATATATATATATATATTATATATATATATATACAAAATAAATATGGGAACCATACAGTAGCATAAACATAAATAAATTGATTTTTTACGACAATACAAACGTTTAGGATATAATAGTCCTTAGTCGGTATACTACAAAAGAAACTAATTTCAGTCAGTAAACGTAATTAAGAATACGAAATTGGGGGACAATTGAAAATAGAGATGCGGACAATGGTACAAGACTACA